>VWZS01008705.1:60313-165591 GCA_013397075.1 Rhabdornis inornatus | reverse complement strand
TACAAAGAGCTGTTTAGTTTAGATTTCATTCTGATCAGCCAGGTATATGCTAGGAAGTGGTTTGTTTCTTGCAATTCTAGTATTTCTGGGTGGATTTGAAATTCAAAATGGGATTTGGTGGTTTTTATTGATATTGAACTCAGATTGTCCAAAATTATAAATCAAAGGCTTCCAGTTGAAATGGATCATAATTAAGCAATAGTCTAAATGCTCTAAATAGTCTAAATTATTCCATCTTGCAGGTATTTTTCAAAATGCTACTTCTTGTGTTACACTTGCAGATGTGATTAAAGATAATTCTTACGGTTTAGCTCTGCAGATCATATTGTTGCCTCCTGAATTTTAGAAAACACTTTTATTTGATTGATTTTAATGGTTATAATGAAGGTATTTTATTGTATGAGCTATCACTCTGGGTGATATCTTCACTTTGGTTTCAGAGATATGTGCTTTTAACTTAAGTTTTATTGAATGTAAAAACTTAAAGTTGCCACCTACATTAACTTCTTAATATTATTTTCCAAGCTGTTTTCAAACAATTCATGTGAAATAACCAGACTTTTTCTTACAGTCTAATAAAATGCCCAGATTAACTATGTGGGTGTATGTGTACCTGAGATTGAAATGCTGAAATGTGCTAGAGGTTCTTCTTGCAGAGCAGGTTTGACTAAGGCAAGACTACTGTATATCTCTCACAGAATCCTTTGGAAGACTAATCTCTACCTCCATTTAATTATCCAATCTGTTTCTCTATCACATGATCTCTATTGACATGGTCACTTGTTCCTCTCAAATTTAACTTTGATTTAGAATATGGATCAAGATGTTTAAAGTCAGGTTAATTCCTGGAAATGAAATCCCACTTCATGGGAAATGAAGATATAGTTGATATTTAGGCAGCTCAGTTATCACGTTTTTTTGAGCCTGTTACGATCAGAATATTTCCTTTATTTTACATAGAAAACTGACAAAAAACAATGCAGTGTGGTACAGTAAAATATTAATTTTGTTCATTAAAAATAATTAAAAAGCAAGCATGTTAAAAATATTATCATATGCTTTATACATTCTGTTGAAGTTAGTAATAGGATCAAGAATAACATCAGAAAAGACTTCTGGTAAATCCGACTGTGTACAGGAGAACTGAAGCTGTACATGTGACAAGTATACCAGCTATGTGCCGCTGAAGTCTGTAGAGCTACCTCTCTATTCAGATTCTTTGTCAATAATTACTCACAGGGAATGAAGAGAACATATCCTTATGCAGATCTTTTTTACAAACAACTACAAAAAGTTGTCAGCATGGTTACTAATTAATAAAATATGAATCAAGAACAAAATTCCTTTTCGCATAATAAAGCACAAATTTAGTCTATATCCTTTGAGTATAATACTTACAAAACTGTACAGTACCCTGTGTTAGCATAGGGTCTGTCTTTTCTGGGTGTTTTGATTGGACAGAGATGGAGCTGCAAGAGCATGTGTCAGAGATGCTTTAGCTTTTCAGCAACATTTCTAGTAGTAAAGGCTCCACAAAAACTATCTTCAGTTCTGTAACTAACCTCCCCATGCTCCCTTCCTGCAGAGAGGAAGTCTTCCTCACTGTGACAGCAGTTGAGTTAGACTCCTGCTTTGCATAGTTTTGTGAGTGAAGCTATCCCTTTTCCTTCTCTACAGTGAGATTATGTTTGCCACAGTGAATTTAACTTTTTTAAAGGGAATTTCTCCACTTCTCTTTAGTGGTGTCTTCATCCTGCTGGTATCAAAACAATTCAGAACCCAATCAGCTTTTCGAGTGCTAAAGCATACAGACATGGGCAGTAGCCAAAGTTGTCCAAAAATAAAAAAAAAATCCTTTTTCTTTTAGTATAAATTCAGAAATTAAGGGGAAATTAAGGTATCTTCTAAAATGTTATAAGAAGAAATATATAGTTTTGATCTAGACATCTAAAGGTGATGTAAGTATCTTGGATCAGTAATTTTAATGTTATATAATAAATTACAGGATAAAATATCAAGACTCAAATTACATATAAGAAAATTCTTTTGTAAAAAGATTAGTTACTAGACTAAAAGAAAGTTACTAGATTGAGTAATGGAGTTAATACATTTCTTTAGCTGCCGAGGCTTNTTCTTGTCTTTATTTGTTATTCAAGTTTTCACATTTCTGTATAAAATCATGAAAGTTGTAACTCCATGCTTCTTGTCAGTGGGCCACTTCTCTTTCTATGCATTTACTGGTGTTTATTCTACAAAAAAGCCAGTCTGAAATTTCCTCCTCTTAAGTTTTTTTGGTCCATTGCTTAGTAACATTTTGGGTGACTTAAGGAGAACTATGAACAGAGAGTTCCAAATACAGCTGCTGAGTAGGTATGCATTAGGGTAGAAATTAACTGATCATTAATAGCCAAATCACAGCACAGAATAAAAGAATAATTAGGATGAGATGGCCTCTAGAGATCATGTAGTCCAACTCCTTGCTCAATGCTCCCCATTCAAATGAGAGAATACAAAGAGCTGTTTAGTTTAGATTTCATTCTGATCAGCCAGGTATATGCTAGGAAGTGGTTTGTTTCTTGCAATTCTAGTATTTCTGGGTGGATTTGAAATTCAAAATGGGATTTGGTGGTTTTTATTGATATTGAACTCAGATTGTCCAAAATTATAAATCAAAGGCTTCCAGTTGAAATGGATCATAATTAAGCAATAGTCTAAATGCTCTAAATAGTCTAAATTATTCCATCTTGCAGGTATTTTTCAAAATGCTACTTCTTGTGTTACACTTGCAGATGTGATTAAAGATAATTCTTACGGTTTAGCTCTGCAGATCATATTGTTGCCTCCTGAATTTTNTGAAGATATAGTTGATATTTAGGCAGCTCAGTTATCACGTTTTTTTGAGCCTGTTACGATCAGAATATTTCCTTTATTTTACATAGAAAACTGACAAAAAACAATGCAGTGTGGTACAGTAAAATATTAATTTTGTTCATTAAAAATAATTAAAAAGCAAGCATGTTAAAAATATTATCATATGCTTTATACATTCTGTTGAAGTTAGTAATAGGATCAAGAATAACATCAGAAAAGACTTCTGGTAAATCCGACTGTGTACAGGAGAACTGAAGCTGTACATGTGACAAGTATACCAGCTATGTGCCGCTGAAGTCTGTAGAGCTACCTCTCTATTCAGATTCTTTGTCAATAATTACTCACAGGGAATGAAGAGAACATATCCTTATGCAGATCTTTTTTACAAACAACTACAAAAAGTTGTCAGCATGGTTACTAATTAATAAAATATGAATCAAGAACAAAATTCCTTTTCGCATAATAAAGCACAAATTTAGTCTATATCCTTTGAGTATAATACTTACAAAACTGTACAGTACCCTGTGTTAGCATAGGGTCTGTCTTTTCTGGGTGTTTTGATTGGACAGAGATGGAGCTGCAAGAGCATGTGTCAGAGATGCTTTAGCTTTTCAGCAACATTTCTAGTAGTAAAGGCTCCACAAAAACTATCTTCAGTTCTGTAACTAACCTCCCCATGCTCCCTTCCTGCAGAGAGGAAGTCTTCCTCACTGTGACAGCAGTTGAGTTAGACTCCTGCTTTGCATAGTTTTGTGAGTGAAGCTATCCCTTTTCCTTCTCTACAGTGAGATTATGTTTGCCACAGTGAATTTAACTTTTTTAAAGGGAATTTCTCCACTTCTCTTTAGTGGTGTCTTCATCCTGCTGGTATCAAAACAATTCAGAACCCAATCAGCTTTTCGAGTGCTAAAGCATACAGACATGGGCAGTAGCCAAAGTTGTCCAAAAATAAAAAAAAAATCCTTTTTCTTTTAGTATAAATTCAGAAATTAAGGGGAAATTAAGGTATCTTCTAAAATGTTATAAGAAGAAATATATAGTTTTGATCTAGACATCTAAAGGTGATGTAAGTATCTTGGATCAGTAATTTTAATGTTATATAATAAATTACAGGATAAAATATCAAGACTCAAATTACATATAAGAAAATTCTTTTGTAAAAAGATTAGTTACTAGACTAAAAGAAAGTTACTAGATTGAGTAATGGAGTTAATACATTTCTTTAGCTGCCGAGGCTTTTGTCATTAAATTATAATTTAATTTCTTGAGGAGTGACAATGTAGAAATATGTAGAATTTAGAATTTCTTTCAAAAGTATTGGTTTGAATCTCTTTCGAAAATGCATCTATTTGAAAATGAAAAAGAAATTCTTTCCCTTGACTTAACAAAACAAAAGAAAAATTTGTTTTGATTGGTTTGATATTGGTCTATTTATCTAAGTGGCATAATGGTTTCTAAATTATGACTTTTTTAAAAGAGTTAGAAGATAAATGCAAAATTTTATTAATTGATAGCAAACTATATGAAACTACATATGATATACTATTTAAGTCATATGAGAAAGTTAGTACATGTGCTAAAAGCTCATTGTATATTTTGTCTTTGGGCTGATAATTGCTGTGAAATTCCATATAATACCATCCTGCTTTAATCAGTTGGCCAAATTGCAGTCATTTCCAAGACAAGAAAAACACAATAATGATTTTATATTACCACCTGATCTAATCAGCGGTAGACAAATGTGGTTTTTTTCTTACAGAGTAGAAATTGAGTGGTTAGGCTGCAGTTTCTGTGAAAGCTGGGTTCACTCATTATTTCTGGCTTATTTATGTTTAGAAAGTAATAACAACTAAGAATAAGACACTATTCAGTAACTTGTATTGCTGGAAATGATGACAGTGCTAAATAGATTTTCTTTTTGTGAAAAGGTCCAATTACTCCATTATTAATGACATTATTTAAGTACTCATTAAATGTGACATTATTTAATGGGCTCATGTTAGTTTAAAACCTTCATTAAAGGATTGCTGTGGGGAGCTTTGTAATCTTGTATTTTTCCATCCCTCCAGTGTTATATTTCATACTCTCACCATAAATTTTGGAACTTTTTCATTTGAACAATGAATGTGGAATCTCGGGTTGTTGGGGAAGGTGAAGATTATGTAGATTTCAGACAATAGAAGAAACTGGAAACAGTTAAGCTTCATCAGTTTCCCTTGTCCTCTTAGAAATTTTTGTGTGATGTCACAGTGATGGTTATTTGTTTTGTGGGTCTTAATATCAGGTGGCAATTTGCTGTCTTGATAAGAGTGTCCCATTAAATAGTACTAAGTTTCACAAGTGATCAGTGGCAGAATACTATCCAATGCGAGAAACAGGGCAACCAGGAAATTCTGCACTTAATTGTGAATGCATCTTCTACACTTTGTAGTTAGAGAAGGAAGCATCAACATACAGTCGGCATTGCTGTTATTCCCTTATTTTGGAGAGCTGTTATTTTAATATCCTGGGATTGTAGGGAAAAAAAAGGTATTCATATCTAAAACTGTTTTCTGTTATAATTTTTTAGTAGCAAGCATTCTAATTATATCTAAAGTTCAATTGGTAATGAATATATTACCAAAATATTTTTTCCAAAGCTTAGAAAATTGTCCTCTGATAATTTTTTAAATTAAGAAGTATTTTTCATCTGAATAAAGTTTTATGTTTCAAAAGAGGGTGTTTACCTTTACAGTCAATAATCAATTTCTGTCACTTTTCTACTTACTGTAAGTTACTTTTCAAGTATTCTCATTTATTTAATTAGGCCTGCTTAGGAATAAGTATCTCAAAATGTGAGAATCTAGTTCTAGAATTTGTTTCAGAACTGAAGTACTGATTTTAGTACACTGGTGTTGGATGGATCTTGTATTAAGGATGCTTTGGGAAGCTTCTGTGCATTGTCATATCTCAGGGATTACCATGTCAGTGAAAAATAAAGTATAAAACTATAAAGTATGAAAAACTTTCCATATTTTAAAGCTGTGTCTAAACTGCACCAGACTAAAAACTGACCTCTCTTTGTGTACACACGTAGATACACATATAAAAATTCATGTGGAGATGTACATAGACATATTATACGTACTCATAGGAAATATTACAGAGAAAAGAGAGAAAAGATAGAGACTAGCTAGATGGAATGTGTGCATATTTAAATAGATGTTTTATTTTATCTTTTTTATAACATTATTTCCAAATATGCAAACCTGTTGATGGTGCCTGTTTTCTACCCTCCTGTTCTTAACTCCAGTTTCTTCCTGATATCTTGCCTGTTTACTTTTTTTGTAAAGCCAGCTGTTTTCCAAGTATTTCAGGTGTATTCCAAGATGGATTTATATTGAAGAAATGTCTTCTACTCTCTTACATGTGATTACACATGCCATTGTTAATCTAGTGATTTAGCTTCTTGTAAGCCTTTGGATTCATGAGGCATTTTCTCTGAATTCTCCTGCTGGGATTCAGAGGCCAGAGTACTCCTATTACTAACCTTTGCCAGAAAAATTTGCTTCATAAGCAGAGACCATTATGTTTCCTCCACAGTAGCTAGTGGAATTTTCATTGTTTCCCTTTCTTAAGTCTTTATCAGCTACTGCTTAACAATGACTTATATTACCCTTGTGCTCATTATAGCAATCTCTCCATCCCCTCCTGTTTCCCACCCTTGTTACATTGAAATACTGTATTTGTTTGATTTCTTCTTTCCTTCATCCTTCAGCAGTCTCACCATCTAAGCCCACTCCAATCTTCATTGATCATTACCATCCATGACTTCTTCCCTTAGCACTGAGTGACTGCTGGGTGCTGTGATTTGACTCTCTTCTTCTTTCTCAAAAAAGTCTTTCTCCTTCTGATACCTTCCTGCAATTCCTGTTATTCTCCACGCTAATCCCAACATAAACTTCTTGCACTTAGCTAAGCCAATTAACTCTGCCAGCTCCTTTTTATTTAAATGGTAGCCCTTTTAAACTCTTTAAATTGTGGTCACCAGTTGTTACTGTGGACTGTAATATCATTCTTTCATTCTGTGGGACTCCTTTTAACATGCTCAGTTACAAATGCCTTTGCTGTGGTGGTGAACATGAGAAACTTGTCTTCTCCATTCCCATGCAACATTACAGCAGGATGCCACTCAAGTCCAAACCCATCTTTTGTCTCATGGTAAACAAGTCCTCTTCTTTGAATTGTCACATTGGTCTGCATTAATCGTGCATATGAATGGGGCTTACACAGTTCAGGCATGTTTTGAATACCTAATAAACTCTAATGAGTGAACATTAGAATGGCACGTGGTTTAAATTGATATATTGCAGGCAGTAGCAGTAGGGTATGAGTTTTTGTTTGAGACCTGAAGAGCAATCAGACTTGGAAATTTTAAAATAGTAAACAGTAGGAGCTGGGAGAGATGATCCGTCGGTCATCTTTTCCCTAAATCTTCTACATTCAAGTGTTTCTTTTTTCAGAACTATTTTTCCTCTACATTCAAGTGTTTCTTTTTTCAGAACTATTTTTCCTCTTAACTAACACATTTGTTGTATGAAAACATGAGGGAATGAGTGAGTAAGTTTTAACACAAATAATACGACTTTCAGTTCTTTTTTACAAGCTGTGAAGTTAAACACCAAAAGAGCTGTAAAATTTCTGGGATATTTTGATATGTAATACTTAGAATTAAGTATAAAATAAAAAATACTATGTTTTCTCTTATTTATTAAACTGCTTGCATTTTATTAGGAACCATGTAGAAGTCTCAAAATTTGAACATGCTGATTTTGCTCATTCAGCTCTTTGTTTAGCCACATATAATGTTGGTGACTTAAATAATATCATTGTCTGTTGTTCAACATGTCTGTGTTTTAACAGAATTTTTTAATCTCAATTGCATAAGCACCTAAGCCTTGCTTCAAAACTAGGGACAAATAAAATATATAATCTAACCCTAGAACTCTAGATAGGGTATTTCCAGGCACATGCTGTAAAGCAGATCCTCACACCTGATTTCTGAGCTGTACTTGCTTTTGACCTTTATTATGAAACTTAATTTTGTTATAATGCTTTGCCTTATAACACAGTACAAGGCAGAGAGCCCAAAGATCTCACAAATTAGCCCAGGTTTAGGCTTGCAAACTGGACAGCTGTGTTAGTGTAGCATTCAACCCAAACCAATTAATTCTACCCAGAGGCAAGTCTTATTTGTGTCCACCTAGACAAGATGTAACTTTTTCCAAGCACCACGCAGTGTTCGTGTACTACTGTACGGCACTACTGGGCCATAATGGCTTGGCTCTCAGGGACCCATGTACTAAGGAACTTAGTAAGTGTGCATGTGTCATTAATACACTTTTTCTCAAGCTTTGACATTCAGATTAGCAGTGTGGTGCATTATGTACATTTCTCCTCAGTCTCATGTACTATTTTACCTGTACTACACTAGCCCCCACCTTTGATTCTCATTGCCTACAGAGCTGTTCATTTTTCTATTGGTAACAAAAAATTAGCAGGTTGCATTTTTACTTAGTAAATCAGATTGGACAATTTGATGTTTAGGGAGCCTCTAATGCCCACTCCTACTTACATGACATCTTTCCATGAGAGATTTGACAATATTTACAAATAACATAACTTGGAAAGAAATAAAGCAACATTTACTAATGAAATTGCCAATGTCAGGAATTCATAATTTCTAAACTATTGAACCTCATTTATAACAAATTGGGCTACTTCCCGATTTAATATACAGTGAGACAGAAAAAAATATATCTGTCTCCATATTTGATGTTTTTGTCTCAAGGCATTTTAACAGTGACCATATAAAAGACTATGTATTTTTGTGTGTATGTTTGTATAGCTGAAATACAAGTTATACTTCCAATGTGCTCTTCGTGTCAGTTTTCTTTTCAGTATATACTGCACTGACAGGTCAAGATGAAGTTAATATTATTGATAAAAGACTCTACAGTGCAGTGTTGATAACAGACCAGTGTTCTGGCTGTTTCTGGAAAGGTCTTGTGTGTTGTTAACGCTTTCTGTTTTTCTCACTGCTTCAATGGCAAGCAGGCTGGTAGTGGGAAAGGATCTAGGAAGGGACACAAAAGAAACAGCTGACCCAGGTGACCAAAGGGATATTCAATACCTTGTAACATCATACTTAGAAATAAAAATTGAAGTATGGGAGTTAGCTTTGCTTAGAGATTGGCTGGGCATCTGTCTGGTTGTGGGAGCTGGTGAAGGGTTGCTTTTGTGTCACTTGTTTGATTCCCTTTCCTTCACTTACCAAATTGTCTTTATCATGATTAATTTTTCATTTGAATGAATATTATTCACATTGCTTTCATACGACCTAGTTAAAGCTAAGGAGGAAAGTATTTTTTAAATTTATACTAATTTCATAATTTTTATTGTTTTTAATTTTCCTACTATCCTGCAGCAGATATTTTGGTAAAAAAAAAATATGTATTTTTAGGAAGAAAAGTAGCATCATATAAGGTTTTCTTTCTAAACACAGAGCTATAACATCACTGAAATACTGAGGAACAAGCATTTGTCCTATGGAACTATTTCTGAAAAAACCATAATTATCTTCCTAGTGTCAAGTATATAATATTTTCTTTCTAGAAGTAAACAGTCATTCTAGTGAAATTATAATGAAAACTGTGAGTGGGTTTTATATATGTGATAAACACTCTGACTAATGCTTTAATTTTCTAGAAAAAATTACTAAATCTACCCTAATAAATTCATTATTATCATCTTTATGATTAATTTTTATGTATCAGTGAATAAATCCACCTAAATACAGATTTTTAAAATAGCTCCAACATAATTTTTTCACCAGATCTTTGACCAGCCACGCTGGGACATTTACTTTGCAATATTCAGAAATATATTTTCTACTATATGAAGAAATCTGTAGTTTAGCAGTAAAGGCTCCCCACTCCTTTTACTCTTTATAATTCTGGATTTTCAAATATTACTGTAATGTGTTTGGCTTTGTCACAAATGCCTCAATTTCCCTCAGTCTTCCTCTGCCCAAAGGTTATAAAATCTCTTCTCTGAATCACACTTACCTACAATGCAGGGGTTTCTTTTTGTTTTTCAAGCTCCACTTCTGCCTGAAAAGTAGAATACATGTTCTTCTCCACGACCCTTTTTCCACCTTTATTAGTATTTTTACTTTTACTTTGCCTTAAGTGGCTGTAAAATAAAGTTAACAAGATTACATTTTTATTTGATATAGTACTAGACAACACAAATAAATTGCCATTCTGTTTTGCAAACTTATCTATCAAAACATGGAACAGCAAAACCCCCAACTATATATCACATATAATATGCGTATTTTCCTTATTAATTCTGAAACCTGAAAATAATTACATAATTGCTTGATAAACATAGGCTTAAAATGAACATAATGTTGATTCAGGAAGTAGATAAACAATAAGGCTTGCAATGTGTTTGAGGGGAAAAAGTCTCACTATTTTTTTCTTAATTTCTGGGTATTCATCTTTATTAAAAATAAGACCACATAGACATTTCCTGAAAACTTATTGAAAAGTTACAGAGAAAGACAAAAATTGAGCCTAAACCTGACTCTAATGAGCACTATTAAAAAATTGAAAGCTAAATCTGGAAAGACTTTCAGGAGCCCTGTGCAGGAGGCAGTACTTGTTGGTTGAGGTGGCCCTCTGGGATAAAAAATCACTCAGCATACAGGTAAATCTAAGTTGTATCTCCTTTTGTTCTCATGCTTTTACTCTCATTTGCTCTCTGAAAGCACTTCAGATGGTCTTTAGGTTGGAACTATTTTGAAATATCATTTTTTTCATTTTATTTTTGCCTTTTAATCCAAAAAGGTGGGTTTTTTTCCCCATGAGTTCTACATAAAAGTCTGTTTAATGACTGTTTCTGACTCACAAATGCAACAGAAACATAGAAATTATACAGCTGCTTCTTTGACAGTGTCTTATCAGCTCTTAATTTTGTCAGATAGCTTTAAGTGAATTTTTCTGACTCATTCTTTGGATGTATATTGTCACTAGTATATGAGGAAACTCGGAGGGGCTTTTTGGGAGGGTTTTTTTAATCCAGTGACCACATTGGATAAGATAGCACACATCTTTGAGGGATATTAGAAGCATGTAGACCTGGAAAGAAAGCTTGTACTGCAATATGCTGTGCTAACATACCAAAATGTATGAGAGATATGAGTTTTTGTTACCCATAAAAAGTTGTGCTGGGTTTCTAGCTTAAAGAGGAACCTACAGTCATAATTTTTTAATGCTTAATCTTTCTTTCTCATCTCAGATTCAAACTTTTAAAATTTCTTTTCACTCAGCATGTACTGCTGAGATACTGTGATCTGATCTTGACTTGTTTCTTCTTTCTTAATTCTAGCATATGTGCCACAGACATATGTGTCATGTATCTTCATCTGGTTGTTTTATTTTCTTTAAAAATGACAACAAGAACAAGAACAAGAACAAAAAAAAATCTACCTGCCTCCCTTTAAAAAAAACTAACAAAAACCAAACCAAACCAAAAAAAAACCACCCAAGAAACAAATGAACAAAAAAGCCCCCAAAACCCAAAAAACCAACCCCACAGTGTGCCAGGTTCTATAAATGAGAGATAATAAAGTTTGGTGTATGTGTGCCAATGCCTGTAAACAAAAGCTGCCCCACCTTAAACCTCAAGCACTGTTCACCTGCCAACATCACTAGGATTTAGCATACCAGGTCCTGTTTATTCAAACTGTTGCCACAGGAGCTAATATTTCAGCTGTGTTTGCATAGACAAGACGTGTCAGTTTTCAGCTTATCTTCCTTTCCATTCCAGGTATTACAATTGTAGAAGGACTCTGTCAACAGTGCTGCATTCTCTGGCTTTATCAAACAAACTGTGACTTTGAGGGAGGTGCAGCAGTAAAGATGCTGATGTCCCAGTGCTGCTGTTGAAACTGCTGCCTGTTTGATTTATTTTCCTCTTCACCATGTACCTATTAATAAGCAGGTTCATATTTATAACCAGCATTTTTCCAAGCAAGGATTTGAGAATGTTGACAGTCATTTATAGCCAATTTGCTAAGAGTGGAATATTAATGTGGGGATACAGTTCCACATAAATTACACACCCATGAGATGTTTGGCATGCCATGTTCTTAGTATGAATACAGATGGTTCATTTAATCTTGGAACCTGACTACCAGGCTATAGGCTAGTCTGGGTGGGACACCCAGAGAGTCTCCATGTCACCTTTTGATGCTGTGCCAGCTTCAAACAATTATATCAGAATTCCGTAGGTCGGAGTGAGGGAGCAAGAGGTAGCATGACTGTGGCTAAATGCATTGGGCACCTATTTAGAAGAGGGGAGATCCCAGTTCTGATTTCTGCTCAAAAGACTGCACGAAAGCCTTATATTAAAGAATTATTGGAGTTCAGAGATGTCTGCTCCTCACACCAACCTACAGGTTGAGGAGGGCATGGAAGACAAACCTTTCCAGTTCCTAATTGGATCCTGCAACCATTGACCAGTTGTACGAAACAAGGTCATTGCTACCTTCTGAAAATGTGTGGGGTTTTAAGAAATAGGTCTTCTGCCAAGTGCAGAAGAAACTGCCCATCTGTGAGCCCTAATCAATTCCTGAGTATATGATATATAATTATGGAATCATAGAGCCTTAAGGGTTGAAAGGGACCTTAAAGATCATCTAGTACTGACCCCCCATTGCCATGGGACACCTCCCACTAGGTCAGTTTACTCAAGGCCTTATCCAAACTGGCCTTGAACACTTCCAGATTTGTGGCATCTGCAACCTTCCTGGGCAACCTGTTCCAGTATTTCACAACCTCCACAGTGAAAAATTTCTTCCTATTATGTAAACTAAACTTCCCCTCTTTCAGTTGGTACCCATTATTCCTTGTCCTATCACTACAGTTCCTGAAAAGCAGTCCTTCTCCAGCTTTCCAGTATGCCCTCTTCAGTTACTGGAAGGTTGCTAGGAGTTCTCTATACAACCTTCTCTTTCCCAGGCTGAACAGCCCTAGCTTTCTCAACCTGTATTCTTAGGGGAGTGCTCCAGTCCTCTTATCAACTTCTTGGCCCTCCTCTGGACTTGCTCCAACAGTTCCATGTCCTCCTTCTGTTGGGACACCAGAGCTGTACACAGCACTCCAGGTGGGGTCCCACAAGAGCAGAGCAGAGGGGCAGAATCGCCTCCTTTGCCCTGCTGGCCATGCTCCTTTGGATGCAGCCCGGAACACATTTGGCTCGCTGGGCTGTGAGCACACGCTGCTGGCTCATGTTGAGTTTTTCATCAACCACCACCACCAAGTCTTTCTCCTCAGGGCTGCTCTCAGCCACTTCTCTGCCCAGCCTGTAGGTGTCTTTGGGATTGCCACGACCCAAGGATAGGACCTTGCACTCTGCTTTCTTGAACTCCATGGGGCTTGCATGGACCCACGTCTCGAGAGTATCCAGGTCCCTCTGGATGGCATCACTTCCCTTCAGCATGTCAACTGCAACACACAGCTTAATGTCAGCAAACTTGCTGGGGGTGCACTCAATGTCACTGTCCCTGTCACCAACAAAGTCGATGAACAATATCAACCCTGGTACCAGCCCCAGTACTGACCTCTGAGGAATACTGCTCGTCACTGGTCTCTACATGGACAATGAGCCACAACTCTCCATGAGGCAGTCCAGACAGTTCTTCATCCACTCAGTGGTCCATCCACCAAATCTCTCTCTCTTCAATGTAGAAACAGGGATATCATGTGGACCAGTGTCAAACGCTTTGCGTAAGTCCAGGTAGACAATGTCAGTTGCTCCATCCACTGCCCCATCCACTGACACTATAGCATATGGAAGGTCACCAATACTGCCCTTTGTAAAGCTATTTACAAGGTAGCTGTTACCAACCACCACTTTGTTTTCCATGTGCCTTAGCATGGTTTCCATGAGAATCAACTGGTCTGTACTTCCCCAGTTCTTGCACTTTCTCCCTTTTTAAAAATGAGGGTTAGATTTCCCTTTTCCCAGTCATTGGGAACTTCACCTGATTGCTATAATTTAAAAAAAAAAATATGGGTAGTGGCTTAGCAACTTAGTTTACTAACTCCTTCAGGACACAGAGATGAATCTTAGCAGGTCCTGTGGGCCTGATAATATCTGATAATATCAACACCTTCCTACAACTCTGAACTGCAAGGCTAGCTTCTGATAAGAGATGAGTTCTCTTGGAGGTTTCTCCCTTTCATGTTTCCTGTTGAGAGTATGCTATGTACAGTCAGTGCTCAAAATGCTGGGGCTTTGAAGCACATTCATGAGAGACTGTGGCAGTGATGGGACCAAGACCAACCCCAGCATGGCCTGGTATACACCAAAGTGTGTCTCTTGATTGTTCACTTTGGAGAACCATTTGTAGCATGTCCGTTTGGAGCTATCTCCCTGACAGAGAGGTCAGATACCTATTTCAAAGTAGGGACCCAGCACAAGATCCAGCCAGCGACATTTTAGGACTGGAATCCAGTTCTTAGGTTTTAATGTTACATCACCTACTTAAGATCATAGATGGTAGTTATGGTAATATTGAGCATTTGCTGAACTCCTAGAGCTCTGACTAGCATCTTAACCTATACTTTCTTCATAACACAGAACATTAATTGCATTAAAAAGCCTGCCTTTTTCCACTCTGATGAACATTTAAAGAGAGTAATGAAGCCTAGTTTTGTGAATGTTTGGCAGAGCCTCTATGTCATGCAATAATAGCTTCAATATTTTATAAAATATTAGTAATGTTATAGCACATTCTGTAGTTTTCTTAAATATGGACTATATTGAGATACCTTGATAATTCTGAAACTTTTTGTTTTTCAAATATACTTTCTTTTGTCTTTACTATTTAAATTGACAATCTCAGTTCATTTGCAGTGGGGCTTTTAGTTTCTTGTGCAAATAATTAAGTCTACTCATTGGCAAAATTCAGACATGGTGAAGTATCCTCAACTCCCTCTCCCAAACAATATCAAACTGTTGTAAAAATGTTGCTTCATATACAGAAATACCTGTGTTCATGCATTTCAGTAGCTATTTTTTATATTATGAGATCAGAACTAACTTCATCCCTTGAACAGCAAAAATTAAGCTCTAGAAAGTGTTAAAAATTTTATAGTAAAATTAACTTTCCTAGAATTCACTGTAAAGGTTTCAGTCTCTCAGCTAAAAAGATCATGAATCATCTCTTTACCCCAGATTGTGACCTAAATCAGTAGCATTTTTGCTAGAACAAAAACATCCTAGATATGCAAGTCATTCAATTCTGTATAATGTGTGTAGCTGTTTAATCTTTTGAGGCCATCACATAGCTTTGTAAATGATATATTAATATTAGAATATCAAATATAAGATAATATTATGTTCTAAAATCAAGCAACTTATGAGAGTGAAAACAGTGACTTAATTTTCTCTGCTAAAGATGTACTTTCTTTGGAAAAAAAATGAAGTTACAGAAAAATTAATTTCACGGAGAAAATAAGCAAAAAAAAAAAAAAAAAGAGCATTGTTTCCTGTCGCTGTTAGTTAGGGGATTAACCCTTGGAACACCGGTAAAAAAACACANTACCTGTTAGACTTCCTTACAAGAGGCTGTAGAATACTGTTTTTAATACAATAATAAAATCTACTCTAGCTAATACAATAATAAAAACTACCGTAAAACCAAAATCTCTTAACCAAAATATCTTACCATACCTAAGGTAATACAATAAGAAGAACTACCATAAAACCACTAAAACCTTTGAGCAGCCCAAGAAAACTCAGACTGCTCCTTTCCCTGGCTGTCCGGTATGCCGCAGTTTCCTTCTGATTGAAATAAGTAAAAATTAACAGAATTATTTAGGATCGAAAAGACAAGTCCTACCAAGTCCTGCCATCATTAACCCAGCACTGTAAAGTCCACCACTAAGCCATGTCCCCAGGTGCCATATCTAAATGTCTTGTAAATACCCCCAGGAATGGTGACTCTACCACATCCCTGTGCAGCTGTTCCAGGGCTCAACAACACTTTCAGTGAAGAAATTTTTCTTACTATCCAATGTAAACCTCCCCTGGCACAACATGAGGACATTTCCTCTTGTCTTGTCACTTGTTACCTGGGAGAAGAGACCAAAACCCACGTGGTTACAAGCTCCTTTCAGGCATATGTAGAGAGTGACAAGGTTGCATCTGATAATTCTTTTCTCCAAGCTGAGCTCCACCAGCTCCCTCAGCCACTTCTCATCAGACTTGTGCTCCAACACCTTCCCCAGCTCCATTTCTCTTCTCTGGACTCAGTTCAGCACCTCAATGTCTTTCTTGTAGTGAAGAACCCAGGATTCAAGGTGTAGCCTTACCTGTCCTGAGTACAAAGGAGACAGTCACTGCCTGGTTCTGCTCGCCACACTATTGCTAATCCAAGTCAGGATGCCACTGGCCTTCTTGGTCACCTGTGCACAGTTTGCTCGTTTTAGATGCTGTCAGCCAGCATCTCCAAGTTCCTTTCTACTGGGCAGCTTTCCAGCCACTCCATCCTCAGCCTGTAGCTCTGCATGGGGTTTTTGTGCCTAAAGTGAAGCACCCAGCACCTGGTCTTGTTGAATCTCATGCCGATGGTGTTGGCCAATCAACCCAGTCTAGGTCCCTCTGCAGAATTTTCCTGCCCTCCTGCAGATCAACACTCCTATCCAACTTGCTGTAATTCACAAACTGTCTGAGGCTGCATTTGATCCCCTCAACCAGAATATTCATAAAGACTTTAAAGACACTTGGTCCCAATACTGAACCCTTGGGAACACCACTTCAGACCAAGTGGTAACTAGATGAAACTCCATTTGCCACTACACTTTGGGCCTGGTCATCCAGGCAGTGTTTCCATCAGTGAACAGGACGTTGGTCTCCTTAGCTTCAGTTCCATAGCTATCTTTCCCAGTACCTGTGCTTTCTTCCAGCTTTCCTGTTCTGCCTCCGTAGAGGACGTCTTCCCACACCATTTTCTTGTACTCTGTTTTCCCTAAGACCCTTTTTTCTGTACTGCAAATTTACTTAGCAGGAGTCCCATGTGTCCACCATGTAATGGGTATATCATGGATCAAAAGCAAACATTTATTATGGTCCTGGCTTGAAAATAATCTAGTAATAATATATTTTTTAAAAAATCTAATATGAAAACCAAGCAGATTTTCCTCCATTCATTATGACAGGAATTTTTGCTGTTGGCAGGAAGAGAAAATGTTCCTAAACCAAACTGTGTTAGCAAAAATTAAATATAAGTACTTGGAATTGCAATCCCAGAGTGTTCAAAAAATTATTTGCAGGTGGTCTCCTAAAGTTTCTACTTCTGATAATCAGAATAGTTCCTAGATCTTTTGTTTGACAAAATTAAAATTGTTTCCCTTCTGCAATGTGCCAGGCAAGCACATACAGAGGTTCTTCAATTTTTGTTTTCATTTTATTTTTATGATACTGCTGCTTGGGCAAGGTCCATTTAAATCCCTTGAGTACCAGTTATATGATAGCACTTCTGCCTCAGCTACTGTAGCACAGCATCCTGAGTGAGAGCTGATGGCACTTTGCCTTAATTATGAACATGGTTATCTGAATACAGAATATATTTATCTCTGCTGCCACTCTGAAATTTTCTTTGACCTACATGGCATTTCCAAGTTGCCTGTCTTGCACATGTTTATCGAGTGAACAGCTGAGCTTTAGAATGGCTTTTGTCTTTCAAAGTGAGGGAAAACCTGTGTAGGCTTATGATACACTCTGCTCAGTAGAGGGCATATGTTCAGTTTTTCTGGCACTATGTAGCAGTAAGTTGATTAGATTTATGAAATATATTTGATAAAAACATAAATATGGTAGTTTCATAATTTCTTGATATGTTAGTTGGTCTTGCTGAAGACTGAAAGTAGAATATACTTCTGTTTTGGTTTTTCTAACAAAAACTGTAAAAATGCCAAGAAAAGCATGGCATCTTTTTGGTGATCTAACAAGGCAGCAACTTGTTGAAAATGGTAGCTAAAGTTGCTTCCTGAAACCTGTCTTTCATTGACTTATGATGAATTATTCATAAGTAATTATATATTTAAGATGTTGAAATTGAATGGTGCCCATGCTTTTCCTGCAAAGTATACAGTATTTTAAAGCAGACTTTTTATACTTTCTTGGTAGAGAAATCAGAAAATGTGGCACTTAGTTCTGCAAATCAATAACTGTTGGTTTACCATGGAGTCTGGCTTACTGCACTGTTACACTCCAGTCATAAGAAGTAATACCAAGATGAATCCATTAATCTGGTGCAGGAGTGATTAGAAAGATAATTTATCATGGTAAAACTACTTCCTCTCATTCTGATAACTGAATAGGAACCAGATGGAGTTTCTATATAGAAATACAGAATATAGGAAAAGATAGCTAGAAATAGCTGATGGTGAAAATTAGAGTAGACTTAGAACATGCTTAAAATCATTATTGTTGCAACTTTTATCCTTTGTCTAGCATAGGGGTACAATCCTATGCATTTATTTAAGTCATTTGAATATTATATTAATAAATGTAAGGATAGTAAAATACGCACAAATACATATGCATATCAAATAAATAAAGCAGTGAAGGATAGCTTAAGCTCTTCATACTTTTGCTGGTAATATATCTGTCATGAAGATTTTGCTGCTGAAGTCCAGGGGATGACTCATACAGGAATACAAGGCAGTGAAAATCTGGCCCTAATTAACTTCAGATTGTACTTTTCTCTATTGGAATACTTACAATTGCACAGTGGCAATGTAGCTCTAAAAATGTCATGTAAAACTGCAAATGAACTGAATTGTGACTAGCTTAAGTTTAAAGTATTATTTTATTATTTAAAGAGAAGAGTCTGAACTCTAGTTAAAGTTTGAAAGAGTTCTTTAAAGCTGAGAGTCGCTCATTGGAACCTCACAGTTGTGATTTCAATGTTTTTCCCTTTGGACTGCATTTCTACTGTATAATAATATAAGTTGTATTTAGCTTAAGAATTTGTTTAAGGAACATTCCTTTTCCAGTGGAGTCAGTTTTCATACAACTGACACATACAGCTGAAGTGTCTCTCCTTCTCTGAGGTTAAGCTGTTCTACTCTGCATAAATGTCTTGCAGCTCATTATAGGTATATTAACCTTAGATGAATTAGTGCTATTTACTGAAAAAGAGCTAGATGTTTGTACATTCAACTAATGTGTCCTAGCTGAACATCTACTAGGTTATTAAATATTCCACAGGTGGGATTCACTTATCTTTGAATAGATTTTATTGTCTTGCCAGCTGTAGTTTAAGTATTCAGTTCAGCAAACAAGAATGGAAAATTCCTGCCTGTGGAATTTTCCAGAAGTGGGGATTACAATTGCTAGGTCTCTTATTCTCCTATCAGAAATAGTAAATTGAATCAATTTTTGAGGATTAGGTGTAATAACATTAGTGAGTGTGATAAACAGAAGTACTAAAACTGTTAACAGCAGTATGTTTCAGCTTGTTTTTCACTAATGAGAAAAGCCTAATCTTTCCATGAAGGTGCACTTCTTCATTATGAAGGAGATCAGTTGTGATGTTGATGTTTTAGAGTTGTGAGCACAATTTTAAGTGTCCAACATGGAAAGTAATTTGCTGTGTTTGATTTCTGGGTTATATGCCTCAAAGTGTTAGGCTTTGGGGACAGGCAAATGCGGGGCCTGCTGTAGACTAAATTTATTCTTTCAATCCTTTTAATAACATTATTTTGTTGTCAGAGATTTCTAAGTTGTTCTTGTAATTCTGTCCCTGGTGCTTTTGATGAAACTCAATACGTCTAAGCCATAGTCTTAGATTTACAGATTAAATACAAAGACCAAGGATTTGCCCATGTTTGGGCAGATAGAAGCAGGAATCTGCAAGCAAAGCATGGGTGCATTTAGGCTGCTATCACCACTAAATGTATTTTCTGGTACTATTATTTAATGCTTTTGAGAATGTGATATATGCCTGTTACCTGGCATTCTCACAAACAAGGCAAAGTCCGATCGGGACACTGTTGTTTTGCACAACACTAAGGCTTTTGCTCCTTAGGAAGGAACTTAGCTAATCTTAAGAATGGGTCAAACAAACAGGCCTCAGCTTAAACCTAGAGCCTTACCTATTTGTCATACCTTCAATGCAAGCGTCACAGAGAGAGAGGTAAAAATTAGGCATATAGTAATTTCTGCCATCATTAATATTTCAGTTTTCAAAATAACAAAAGATATTAAAAAGCACGTCTTAAGTAATTGTTCACAGGCAGAGAGGTTGGAAGCTGTGCACTTGGCTTGATTACCATCATTAGTAAATATAGGTGTGTGCCAGTATGTCCAGACCCAAATATTCTCGTTCAGCAATCATGTGCTGAGTGCATGGGCAAGTCACCTTTGTACCTTTCCAGAGTTCAAGCTGAGGTCTGCTTTGTGTTCAGTCTTACTGTGTTTCCTGGGAAACAGAAACAGTGTAGAATAATAGTATTTTCCTAAGCAGCTGGTAATATCATGATTGATGGCAAACTACATTGTATGTCCATGATGTGTTTTTTCCTTGGCTCTGTATAAGCACCATTCAAGGGGGTTTTATAGATTTCAGATACTAAATAACTATTTCTGTTGGAAGTCAGGAGAAATGTAGGGATTTTTTTTCACTAAGCACACACAGAATTCCATTTTGACTTCTCTTGCAAAAATATGCCACCAGTCCTTCATGTGGGGTTGGCAGATGCTGCCTTACTAGTATTCCTTGTGTGATTCTGGCTTATGTTTCCAAAAAGAATATGAAGATAAGAGTATAAAGGGCAAGGGTAAAAATTGTACTTTCCTGCTTTATTCACACAAATAAGCAGAGGCGGAGAGATTTGAACCTTTTTTTTTTTTTAATTTACCAGGGTAATTGAAAAGAGTGCAGTGTTTTGAATCTTAACAGACCATTTTTCAGTCAATTTGTGGTCATGCTCAAAGAAATTTTATCATTTTAGAAGAGATTAGAAATTAGCTCGTTGTTCACACTGTCAAAACAATGAAATAACAATAGAAAGAAGGATGTGTCTACTCCATAAACTGAAATTTTGATTATGTATAAATTCCATCTGTACTTGGAAAAAAGTTTGCTTATGTTATGTATTTATTCATGATTGGAACCAGGAAATCACAGTGAAAATCAGAGATTTAAAGCAGTGAAGTAGTGATTAACAGCAATGGAATAGATAGGATTAAATGTCAAATGAGGATACAGTGTGTGAGTGGTTTTTTGGAAGAGAATGTCTTTCTGTGAGTCATTCTGGAAGAGAAAGAGAGGAATTATAGAAGCACGGGGACAAGTAGGAGACAGTAGTTAGCATCTTTGGGCTAATAATAAAAGGCATAACTGGATAATAAACTGAATTTTGCTTAAATCCCTTCTGGTCCCTCAGACTAGTACCAGAGATTTTTAGATGGAGTTGCTCCTGCTTTTTGTGGCATTTCTTTTGTTGTGGGATAACTAGAATGTGTTTTCTCAAGGGGATTCACCTGTGTGAATGGCTGTTAGCACACAACAGCTTCTGTGTTGATTATGTGACACAGACACTGTGGTGCCCATGAATAGCCATTCTGCAGGATAAGCTCAGCACTGCTTAATTATCTCCAGAAGCTAGGTTAAAAGCAGGGCTCTTTGGAAAAAAAATTAGGTAATAATTTTCTCATCAAAATGCGGTGCCCAAAATTTTAGTCAAATTTTTTAACGTGTTTAATTTAATTGATTCAAACCAGCCATTGGTGGAAATCTGGAGTTGAAAAACCCTACAGACAGTATCTTTATGGCAAGACTCTGATATTTCTCTAGTGGACTTAGATTGTGTACTAAATGATCATGTACTAAATGGTCATGTACCCTGTGGTTTGTTAAGGTACTTTCCTCAGACAGGAAAAGAAAAATAATTTTTAAAAAGGCTCAGCATCCTTATTCTACAGAGCTGTAGAGGCCTAAGCAGCAATGAAACAAGACAACCATATCTGAGTCTTCTGATGAAATTGCTCAACAAGGGGAACTCATCCGGTAGGAGCACCAATGGTGACAACACTCTGGCCACCAAGATGCATCACTTCTCAGCTCTCTCCCTGAGATATTTGCCTCATAATGTGTGACCGTTCCCTCTGCTGACCCTAGTTATCAATCAATCAGTCAATCCCTACTCTAGTTACACCTTGCAAACTCAAAATTCGTAACATGAATGCCTTTTTCTTGATATTGCTGTGTCAGCATAGACTTTTTGCAGTGATGTCTATGGTATTATGGTAAAGATAACTCTATACAAAAGTTGATCATATATTTTTGCACAAAAAGTTACATCCAGCTGGGTGTCTCTTGAGTCAAATACTGTGAAGAAGCTAAGGGAAAAACTCCCAGTGTGGAAGACCCTTGATATCTTCTTATTGCTATGGCAGGAAAAACAGAAGTGAAAGCACCACTAGAAAACAGTATGCTAATTTTTATAGGCTGATGTTCCAAATTGTATCAAAAAGCTGTAAATTGTAGGCTTCCAGCACAGGGTTTAACATTCCAGAAAAAGAGTATTTTTTTCCCACAGAATCAGATTTCATGTTTAATAATAGTATAAATGTAGCCCAGTGAACTTCAACAAATCAAGGACAACGTTCATAAAGTGACCCTCAAAGGTGACAATGTTTAGTTCTGGTCTTGTAGACCTTTAAAGTTAGTTTGTTTAATTTTCAGTAAGTTTATACACATGAAAGAGAGCTATATTTTGGCTTTGGAATCTAGATTTCTGTTTGGCCACTGTTCATAATTATAATATTACTTATTAATCTTTGTAGCATTAAGTCAGTAGAGGTCTGAAATAAAGATTTGCATGGCTCAAGCATGACAACTTTTTATTTCAAGTGACAGTTGGCTTTAAAAATAAGCAGAGCTACAGCCTGTAGTACTTCGTGTAATTTTTTAAACAGCCCACTGTAAAGTGCTTAAAAAATATTTGAAATCTCTGTTGCAGATAGAGACAGTGAGAGGCAGAGAAGCATTCTTCACCTTCTGTGACGTTTTACATTAGGATAGGGCAGAACCTGAATAGATTCAAACCTGGGTTCTTTCATCGTCAGTCCAATGCTGTATTTACTTAATGTGAAAAGGATCACAGGATAAGAATATTCCTAGTAAAAAAATCTCAATTTTTTGTCTACCAAGTCTATAATCCCACTTTGTCTTTGAAACAGTAACCAAGATTAAGATCTATACTACATTCTGAGTTGCTTTTCCAGAAATTTGATTCTCTATCAATTAGGATTTTCTTTGAAAGATCCCACTCTGAGCTTAAACTTTAAAAGCTTCCCATTGACAAGAGCTTGAATTCTCTGTTAAATTTTCCATTAAAAAGTAGTTTCAATCTGTGAGAGTATCTGCTGGAATTCAAGTCTGTGAAGGTTTATTCAGAGCTGGTATTCAACAGGCTGTATTTTTCTTGCCTGTTTTTAAACTGATGTTATGTATTAATTGTTAAGATGTTAATAATTAAACAAGATTCCTTATATAATAGTAGCCACTTTGAAATTTAATATAGGTAAATGTAAATATAGAGGAATTTTTATGTTTCTCAAAATAGTTCACTTGAAAGTCTTTAAAATTTTGCCTGCCTGCAGAGTTTTTTCTCATTTTCTTGTGTATTTTCCTAGGTTTTTCCACAGTAGCTAGGATGCAAAATTCTTCCCACAGGGCAGACACTTTGTAATTTTCCATGTGGTACTGAGAAATTTATTGGAGATTTGGAATTAATCACTTACACAGGTCTGTCTCATAATGTGGTTTATCTGTTACTGGTTGACCAGGGTGAGTAAAGAGTTCTTAAACTATTGATGATGACTTTCTATGAATTAACAATGCTATTAACCTCCAGTCAAGCAATGAATTATTTTCCTGAAAAATCTCTCCTTTGAGAAAGAAGTTGAAACCATAAAGCCTGAGAGGTTTTATTTATGGTAGCCCTTGCAGTGCTAAAAACATGCTGTGGCTACATATAAATATCTCCTTTTGTTTCCTCATATAGATTTATGGGGAGTGAAGTGAGTAGCTGAATACATTAGGGAGATATAAAAAATTATACTGGAGCCAGAAGCTTCAACCTTTTTTCCACAGGAAAGAAGACTTTTTCTTAGCAACTGGAACAGAAGCAGGAAGAATTGGTGCCAGTGGTTCCATTGGTAGTTTTCCCATTAACCAGAGAAAGGAGGTAAAAGGAAGACCAGGAAATAATTTTTAAGGAACATTAATTTGTATCCACAAGCATAGTTTTTCGAATAGTCTCTTTTTCCTCTCTGATTCTGGAAAATACAAACTACTCCAGTAAATTTATGTATCTTAAGAATTAACCATATTTTCAACTTCAGTAGTGAAGACTCGAGGTAGTTCATGAATGAAACGGCCATACTGTCCAATCTCCAGATAAAATTACATGCCAGTAGGAGAAGGTAAGAAATTATGAAAATAATTTTCTGATTACACTGAAAAATATTTCTCTCTATGGATTCCGCATGTAATAATTAAAAACTATGAGTGTTTAGTTAACGTTGGATTCAGAAAGAGCTCTTCCAATTTTTCCTTCATGAAGAAAAAAAAAAACAAAGGAGAACAATTATAATTTACTAGGATGAGGGCAGGGATGAGATGGAGTTTTGTTGACTATTTAAGACTTATTTGCAGGTTACATAAAGAGCTCAAAACTGAGTAGACTGTGCTCACTGTCTCACCAAACTGCTCTGTTCCTTAGCAAGTGGTGGCTATATTGTACCTGCAGTAGAAAACACTAGTCAGGGGGAAAATGGTGATAAGGAATCTTCTGTCTATACCAGCCTGTGCAAAAAGCAGCAGATTTATGGGTTATGTTTTGTAAATTGGTAAGCAAAAGCCATATTTTAAGTCATGGTGTGGATATAAACCAATCATACTTTCATGCAAATCTTTTCTGGAATTTGAGAAACTTCACTCATCCCTGAATTTTTAAGTGAGATGAACTCTTGCCTAGTACTGACAGCATTTGCTATTATAATTTCACTTCCTAATTTGATACCTGTACTTAGTGCATATTACTGCAAGAATACTTTTTGGTAACTTGGTCTTTCTTTCTTTCTTTTGTAAAGCAGCATTAATTTCAGTTTTCTCATGGAGAAATGTTGAGATTGTTACAGGTTAGGGCTTCAAAGAGGCAAGAGCAGTTGGTTGCTGTAAAGTTGTTTATTCGTAGAGGCACATCAGTCTCAAAGACAAAGAGTCCCGAGTGTTATAGTCCGTGCTGAAAGCTTTTGGCACAGAGTCCTGATTACCTGATTAGAAGCAGAAGTAGCTCTCTGGTGCGAAGTCCCAAGAAAAGTCAGAAGTTGCAGCAGCAGCTCTATCTTTTTCCGAGTGGTGATGCTGGCAGTGAGGAGAGAGGGAGAGAGAGCTCTCCCCAGTACACAGATTTTTATTTGTTAATTGCCCAATGAGCTAAAAACATTAACCTAAAGCATTTCTTCTAAGCCTATTGGAATTCTAGTTCTACTGTACAAAAGTGATGTTAATCTTTACGCATAATTTGCGCATATAGCNTTGGTCTTTCTTTCTTTCTTTTGTAAAGCAGCATTAATTTCAGTTTTCTCATGGAGAAATGTTGAGATTGTTACAGGTTAGGGCTTCAAAGAGGCAAGAGCAGTTGGTTGCTGTAAAGTTGTTTATTCGTAGAGGCACATCAGTCTCAAAGACAAAGAGTCCCGAGTGTTATAGTCCGTGCTGAAAGCTTTTGGCACAGAGTCCTGATTACCTGATTAGAAGCAGAAGTAGCTCTCTGGTGCGAAGTCCCAAGAAAAGTCAGAAGTTGCAGCAGCAGCTCTATCTTTTTCCGAGTGGTGATGCTGGCAGTGAGGAGAGAGGGAGAGAGAGCTCTCCCCAGTACACAGATTTTTATTTGTTAATTGCCCAATGAGCTAANTACTTCTACTTCTACTTCTACTTCATGTCTATGCAACCGAATATTTCTACTTACTTTAAACTGAAGCTTACACCTCTATTTCATGTCTGAGTGGCTTAATATACTTTAATTTCTCTAAAGGTTTTGATTTGATTCCTGCATTCTGATCTCTCTCTGAGGAACACAGAGGCCCCTGTTCTACACACTCCAACAGGGAGAAATGGGAGATGGTGCAGTAGAGCGCATACCTTCCCTTCTTACATACTACAGTGTACTACACTACATTGCACCGTACCACAACACATAATACAGTGCCATATTGTAGCTTATGCATTTCAGATATTTGCACTTATACCAGTCACCCATAAACTGTATTTGTCATCCCTTTGGTGTATGAATAAATTTCTATCTGTTGCTGACATCTAGGGTACTCTTCTGTACCCAGAGCACCACTGACAGACTCAGTGCCCACTCGTTTGGAAAGTGCTGTCTCCTAGCCATTAGTAATCTTTCTACCTCCACCTACAAAGACCTGTAACTGGTCTTTGTAACTTTTTCTTTCCTTCAACTGCAAAGAAAAGGACATTAAAACTCAAAAAGAAAGAAAATGAGCATTCTTATTAGGAGCATGAAAGATATCTCTATGGTGGCATTCATGACAGATTTATTGCAGTATCTCAGAACTGACAAACCAGCCTTCAGCTGTGATGCGTTTCTCTTTAGTGGCACAAAAAAAGTGAAAACCATTTAAATGTATTGACTGGATAAAGCTAATAATATTGCTTCTATACTGAAGGTTTCAAATACATTTTGTAGCATAGCAGATTATCTGGCAAAAATATTTAAGACAAATAAAGAATATTTTAGCTTGGCTGATAGCTTGCAGTTCTTCCCACAGAGAGCACAAATGATTGTCAAATAAAAATAACTTAAAGCTCCACGTACAAAGACTAGCACATCTCTGATGAGCACAAGTGCCACATGCAGACTCACAGCATGGCAATGTTTTTACTCAACTGTCCTCTAACATTATTCTGCCAGAGTGGAAAAACATATTGGGAATTAAACCTTAACTTATCATGTAACTAATAATTTAGTAATTCTTTTTGGAAGAAGGTCTGTTCTGTTTTTTAACTAAGATGCAACACAGTTTTGACCTTTCTGTGACATTGCAAAAAGCTTTTTGTCATACAGGATAGTCAGTTTGAGAATAAACTCTTTACTAGGTTATTTAGACATGAAAAGTAATTGTCACAACTCCAAAATAATAACTTCTTGCGTGCAATGGTACTACTTCTGTATATTGTCATAATTTTTAAGGGCTACGTAACCTTTTATGTGTGGTTCCTCAAAACATGAATAATATTATTTTTCTAAGTAATTTGAAGTTCTTTCTCAAGGTTTATTTCTTTGTAGCCCTTTCATGTATCTACGTTTGGTGGTTTTATACTTCTATGGCTAATTTTAATAAAATATTTTTATTGTTAAACTGGATATCAGGAAGAAAATAAATCAATGACAGGAAAGATGGTGGGAAAAGGGAGAGTAAAGGGGAAGTCAAAGAATATTCATTTTCAAATCAGCTTCTCTGTGACTTATGCTCAACAGTGTGGCTTAATTCCTTTGCTAGGATCAGTTCAGGAATAGAGGAAAAAAGTTTTTAGATGAATAAAAATTGTGGAAACCTGCTTGACTGCTCTTGGAGCATAGAGCTTGAGATGTCACTGCCCAGCAGTGTCCTAATACCAAGTGCATGCTAACACTCTATTGTCCTCCAAGTTTTTGTGGCTTGCTAACCTTTCAGAGGTGCAGCCATCTCATAAACTGATTTTGTCAGTCCTGCATTTCAACAATGTCTTGCAATCACAGGACTTAAACCTAGAAACAGCTGGTCTTCAAGAAAACAGGTGGGCTTCAAATATTTCCTTCTCCTGGAGGACATAACCTATGACTTTTCATCTCCTTCTGTGCTCTGGTTTAGACTTTCTAGAAATACTGCATTGCAAACTCTCCACTTAACATTTCTCCAATCATTTGCAACTTTATTTCACCCTTTAATTTTTTTCTTAATGCCTCTTCCCTCTCCCACCTCTGTACCAACCATTTACTCTGATCCCAAAGCAAATAGCAGTTTTGGTTTTGTTTGGCATGTTATGTCATGTTGTTTAAATATAGTGGAAAAAAAAAAGCATTTGAGTGAAGGTAGATATTTGCAAAAGTGCTTTGTGAGACTAAGAATTTTTGTGGGAATGGAAGTAATATAATGGAAGTTTTAAAGCACTATATTTCTGGAAGATGATAGAGATTAGTGTAATAAAATTATGATAAACAAAAGTCAAAATTCAGAGATAAACACAGGAAAAATAACACTATAATTATAAAAATGTACTCATTTCCGTCTCACTTTTATGTCATTGCTGTTGAACTGCTTACTTCAACATGAATTAAAATATGTTGTTCTGTCAAATAGTACAATATGCTATAAAAGAAAAACTGCTGTTTGGTCTTTGTTTAGTTTGTAGTAATCTCTTCAGAATTGTCATTTTCACACACTCACTGTCATCAGAGTATTACAGAATACCTTACAGATTGCCTGCTGTTTTTATTTTATCTTATTTTTATTTAATTAATTTACTTCCTTAGACCTTTTTTGGTGGTTTTATTTTTGTTATTTTGTTTTTGTGGTTGTTTTTTATTTTAGTTTTCCAGTCAAAGCAAACGTCCTTTAATTTTGTTTGAAAGACACGTGGTGTAAGTTAAAGGTTTTGGGAGCAGAGTACTGGCTGTTTACCCTTGGTCTTGGTTGGGGGGAAATGAGTTAAGACTCCTGGTAAAATGTTCAGTTCATGACCTTATTTCAAGACCTCTGCTGACATTCATCTTTTCTGGGGGAAAAAAAAAAGTGACATTAGCCAAAGTATACTTGAATACAAAGAAAAGATTACTATTAATGCATGTAGCTGGGAAAAAAATCCCTTTTTTTTTCCAGAAAAGCCTCCTGCATTTTAAGTGTAGCAATTCCATTTCTTACAAATGGCTTGAAAGATGAACTAATACCAAAGGTAGGAGGCTCAACAATGCCAAGTTCTGGGTCCTGCACAACAACCCCATGCAGAGCTACAGGCTGGGGACAGAGTGTCTCAAAAGTGGCTCGGCAAAAAAGTGCCTGGGGTGCTTGTCAATAGCTGGCTGAACAATAGCTGAACTGTGCCCAGGTGGCCCAAAAGGCCAAGGGCGTCCTAGCCTCGGTCAGAAATATGTGCCCAACAGGACCAGAGCAGTGATTGTCCGCCAGTACTGGGCACTGGTGAGGCCACACCTCAAGTGCCGGGTTCAGTTTTGGACCCCTCAATTTAGGAAGGACATTGAGGTGCTTGAGTGTGTCCAGAGAAGGACAACAGAGCTGGGGAAGTGTCTGGAGCACAAGTCCTGCAAGAAGTGGCTGAGGGAGTTGGAGTTATTTACTCCAGAGAAAAAGAGGTTCGGTGGTGACTATCACTCTCTGTAACTCCAGGCTTTAGCCAGGTGAGGGTCAGTCTCTTCTCCTGGACAACTAGCAACAGGATGAGAGGAAATAGACTCAAGCTACACCCGGGGAGGTTCAGATTGGACATTAGGAGGAATTTCTTGACAGAAAGGGTGATTAAACATTGAAATGGGTTGCCCAGGGAGGTGGTTGAATGACTTAAGGAAAGACTAGACCTAGTGCCATTGTCTAGTTGGCATAGTAGTTTTCAGTAAGAGGTTGGACTTTATGATCAGAGGTCTTTTCCAACCTAATTGATTCTGTGATCCTGTTGATGCCTTGAGAGGCTACCTAGGACAGAGGCTAGACAATGTTGAAAGAATAAAGTAGGTATTTATTAAAAGACCTTCAAAGGATACACCTTGGGCAGTACAAGAGCCTAGCCATGGCTACACCCAAGATGGACGCTGGGTCATGAATTTTCACACTTTTATAAGTTTTGGTCCATTTACATATTGGGGTTAATTGTC
Organism: Rhabdornis inornatus; assembly: GCA_013397075.1. Lineage (NCBI taxonomy): Eukaryota > Metazoa > Chordata > Aves > Passeriformes > Rhabdornithidae > Rhabdornis > Rhabdornis inornatus. Next base: position 135,694 of record VWZS01008705.1, on the reverse strand, counting down.
CAATTACAGCTCCAGATTATGAGGCCCCATCCTCCCAGACTGCTCTCCTCAATTTGCCATTGGGCTTGAAGCTGCAACGGTGTCCTTGGTTCTCAGGGTGGAAAAGGATTGTTTTGTCTAACTAAACTGTAAGGAGTACTCTTGCTAACACTTTATATGAAGTTCAGAGTTATACACTAATCCAGTACAGAATCTGGAAAATATGAAAGCTGAAACTTAAGGCATCACTGTGTGATTCTGTGATCCTGTTACGATGCATGTAATAGTGTACTAAAGTATAGTAAATCATAGGAATTGCTGAATTTCTTGGGAAATGCTTGATGGCAGTCTTCTTTCAGGTTTATTTACTTAGACAGTGACAAACTCACTTGAATGCATATGACAGTGGTGGATTAACAGTTTCTTAGGTGACTTTCATTTTGACACAAAACAGATGTGCCCACCGAGAGGCAGTCTTTAACCATACTCTAATCCAAATGCTCAGAAGAGTGATATTTCCTAAATTTCATTCATGTGGGATTTTTATACTTATTCCATTGGATTTTATTTAAAAGTAATATACCTAAGGAGACAATTAAAGGGAACTTCTTATTTTAGTCTCTAAGACATTTTGAATTGATGCTCTGTCTTAAACAGTCATATCAATAGCTCTAATGTGTTACAGATACTAGCAAACAAAGTAACAGGGTTGAGACTCTGAAAGGGAAAAACTATGAACAGAATTTTGGGATCATTTGTTCTGCATAGCTACTAATTTTTGTAACCTTAGCTCTTTCTACTCAAGACTCAAAAATGCACTAAAACATAGAAAAATAATACCTTTTTCAATTACATAAATTTATACTTCACAATGACAAATAGTTTAAATAACTAATCCTGTGGAGTGAAAAGTAGAACTTACGTTTTTTGATTACATTAACATTGCTTCCAAATAAGATTCTGAGTTTTGTTGCTGTCTGTGTGCAAATCAGAGAAGTGAAGGAAAATCTGTAGTGAGGGATCTGGGCCTATGTAGGAGAGGTTCAGCCTGCCATATGCTTTTCACCAGGTCTTCTAATCCATTTGTCTGATTCTGTATTTTCAGAATGTGATGGTTGTACATTTACATCCAATCGAAGGCAGAGGCTTGTTCCGAGGGATATGCAAAGTTATATCGTGTTTCTTGCAATAATATTGCTGTAGCTGCACTTTGCTCACAGCACAATTTGTAGGACAAGATAATATATTTTTTACACCAGCAACACAGCTGGACAAACTGGGTAAGACTTCTAATTTGCCAACAGTTTTTGTGATGAAAAACTGAAGAAGCAGATAGCATCCCTCAACTTCTTCATTTCTTTACCAATTAGGTGCTTTTCACAAATTTACTCACCAAATGGTCATTTTTGTCCATTGCCAGTGACCCAGAGGAGCCATCATGGAAGCCTACAACTGCTGAGAAATTTTAAAAGATCCTTATTTTTTATTTTTTACCCAGTACTTCTTGCTGAACTCTCTAATGCCTTGTCCACTTGGTAGGTATAGAGAAAGGTTGTTTGATTTACTCTGGGCTGTGTCCTGGAGAAACAACAAAATTCTCAGGAGATTCAAAACAAACTTGTAATTGCAAACTTCAGAGTGTTGAGGTAGAATAAGGTAACTTGGCAAATTTTAAAACAGCCCAGAGAAAGGAAGGCACTTCACAAATTTTATCCAAACACGTATCCAAACACAACAAGGTACTTAACAAGGAATTGATTGGAATTTTTATAGTCTGGCCTACAGTATATTTTGAGAAGAAGAAGATAGGAAAAGAGTGAGAGAAAGAGAGAAAAAGGAGAGAGAAATGTGTATAGTCACCACCTGAGGGTCCAGTGTGGTCTCAGCTGCTCTTAAATCCAGGGCAGTGGAACACCTCAATTTAGCACATTTCACCATTCTTTTGTCTGCTCCTATTCACTAGTACTCTCCTCCAGGCATGTACCTGCACTTAGCAGGGCCACATGGACAGCATGCACCATTTTGGACTGGAACAGAGACTGATATAAGGCACCAGGGAGTCAGGGAAAGCAGTAGCCATCCCCCTACAATGAGCCTACCTTGTCATCCCCAAATTCCCACCTGGTTCTTTTGAACAAGTCCACTGGTCTCCTAAAAATTCCCATCTAGGCGGCCACGCAATGTGAAAAATGAAGCATATGAACCTAATCTTACCCAGGGACATTTTATTCATCAGGCCTTGGAAAGCAAGGATATGCCTGGCAGAGATAAATATACACTTGCCCTGTTTCAAACTGGACTCAGTGCAGCTCTGAGTTAAGAGTTTGTTAAGAGTTAAATCTGAGTTAACTCTTCAGTTAAAAGTTAGTTAAGAGTTAACTCTGAGTTAACTCTTTAGTTAAAAGTAGCTTTGTGTTCAAACTAATGTGGGGCTTTGCTTCTCAACAAGACTTCTTTTCTCAAGTATCACACAGTGTTAGCCAAAATGAAGCTTTTGATCTGGAGCTAGCTCATATTCAGCTGACTTGAAGCATAAGGCAGATGAAGTCACATTGGTGTAGAAGATACAATACAAATTAAAACTGACCTTACACAACATGTGCAATGGCCATGCATGGCAGAAATTCTCTCCTCACTATGCCAAAGGGCCTGTGGATGTGCATTTGGGCTATTTGCAAACATGGCCTGGAGGTGGGTGGCATAATTGGGAGGTAGAGAGAGCAAGTGTTGGAAGGTGCCTCCACAGATGAGATTAACTGAGAAGCTAAGGAAATTGTTTTCTTTGAAATGACAAAATTCAGTTTTGCTGTGGTGTCAAAAAGCAAGTAGCATGTAACCAATGCAAGTTGGAGCTCAGAAGATATTTCAGTGATAATATTTGACTGCATGAACATATAAAGAAGAAACAGAAGACCAAAACATGGTGATGAGGTAATTTCATTTAATAAATGAATAAGCTGCTTTATGTACATTTGACCTTCTGGTGTTGATTAATTTAACATGTGTGAGAGGTCTGAGGAGAGCAGTTGCTATTATTAGTATAGTCAAGCATAGGAATCATTTGAAACACTTGCTCACAGCAAAAACATCCCTGTTTCTGTAGGAACAAGAAAAATGTTGAAACTAAGCACAGGAACAAACTCTATAAGGAGACAGGTTTGAAATGTGTGAGTGTTTAAGACAAATATTCTCTATGTTTGGCTGGTGTTGCAATAGCCAAATAATAAGAAGGATAATACCATATTCCTAGAAAAAGAGAGGTTGCGGAAAAAGTGCTTTTGTTCCTGTCTTTAAAGTAAATGTGGTTAATTGCTTTAGAACTATCAGTTAAGCATGGTGTTTGCTTTCTTACGTGTGCTCCCATATACAAAGCTGTTCTGCTCGGCCTGTTTTCATTGTATATGTAATCTAAGTATACACTTTGCAAAGCTGATTTTCAGAATACTGTGTTCTGTCAACTTCTTTTTGCCTGCAGAATTACCACACATGCATGAGAAGTATTCATCATTTTGGGCCTGCTGAATTTTAACAGCTCTAAGTTTTACAGCAACTGACCTGCGGAGAAACTGCAGTCATCTGAGAGAAGGAATGTAAACTGGGCTAGGCAGCTATCAGCTTACAAATAACTCTTTTTAAAGAACGTGGATCTGAAATTCTTTGATTCTGTTGTATCAAGTAAAAAGTAGTTTTTGTGGTACTGAGTGGCAGGAGCATATCCAGTATTTAAAACAATCCTACAAAAAATTATTAAGCCGTAGGTATTTATCCTTCTTATGCTGAATGCTGTATATGAGTTATGATTTGAGAGGAATTCTCCAGTGCACAGCAGCATACAGAATACATTCTATGAAGTCACAAAAAATTTTCTACTCTTGTGGCATTTTTTGGCACTCAACTAGTGATATGTAGAGTGGTCTGGATACCAGTTTAACTATAATTAAAAGTACAGAATGATCATTACATATGACAAACTTTCCTCACTATTGTAGAATGTAGAGTAGAAGATATCATTCTTGAACCTGAGAATAACTGTGTCTTAATCACCTGTTAAATATTTTATTGTCTGAAAGCAATTTTTGTGCAGGAGGGTTGTTTGGAAAATAATTTGAAATGTTTTCAGTTTCTTTTTCGTGTTTCAGTTTGACACAATAAAACTGAAAGTGGTTCAGAAATTGCTGCCTCTTAGGAGTAATATTGATAGGTATAGGAACATCCACTGCCTCTGAGGCTGATGTAATTGGAAAAAAAATGGGCTTTTTTATCATGGGATGGTCTATTCAACACCTGGTCTACTGACACATGATAGGATACACCTTTATTCAAGGGAGGAAAGAGCTCTAGCACAGCAGGCATTGGAGCTCATTGGCAGAGCATTAAACTAGCTTGGAAAGGGAAATACCAGGCTTAAGGGTGATGAGCAAGGGGATCCCTCAATCTGCTTTAGGAGGTGTTGGCTGCAATGAACTACACCTGAAATGTTTCTACACTAATACACAGAGCACGTGGAAACACAAGAGGAGCTCAAGGCTTTCATTGTGTCCCAGAGATTTCACATCACTGTTGGAATGAATCCTGTGACTGCAGTGCACTGTTGGATGGTTCCAGGCTCTGCAGGAGGGACAGGCAGGGCAGAAGAGGCTGGAGGGTGGCACTGTATGTAATAGAAGAGTTAGAATGTATGGAGCTCACAGCTGGCAGTGCAGTGAGAAGCCACTGGGTTAGAACCAAGGGGCAAAGAAATAAAGTGAGAGTCTACTATAGACCTCCTGGCCGGGATGATGCCACCCTGGCTATATGGATGGACTGGGAAATGAGATGCTGGAAAGCAGTGCCATGAAAGGGACCTGGGGGTCCTGGTCAGTGACAAGTTCAATATGAGTCAGCAGAGCCAAAATGCTGGAAATACCCTTCCCAAGATTGCACCTGACAGGGGTGTCCACATGGCTTGAAGGACAAAGGGACAAGATGGTGTCAGATCCCTCCCAGGAAGGCAGGAGCTTACAGAGCTGTTCCAGCGGCAGATGAAGACGGCTCATCCAGGGTCAGGGCCCTCCTCAGCAGGGGACAGCAGGGTGGGCACAGCAGGTGAAGCAGTGGGCTGGACCCATTTGGTGCTTTCTCTCCCCTGCTCTGCACTGCTGACAAGCCACTGGCAGCCCAGACCAAAGCGGGACTAGTATATGCAAGCCCACTTACTTGAAAAAAGAAGATAACATGTTCTGTATTCTCATTATATATATCTGAGAAACTATTATATTCTGTAGTGTTCATTAGAAGTTCTAGTCCCTAAATATCAAAATAATGTAGTAGGCACTACAGAGTAATTTTTCAGACCAATTTCATAGGCATGTGTTTTTATTCCAGAATAAACACTAGTGTATTTTAACCAACTTATTGTGTGAAGACAATTGGAATAACAATAATTTTAGGAATAACTGATTTTCCCTGCAGTTCGTTTTCACGTGTTGGCAGAACCACAGAGCAAAGGTTTTAGCTATATAAGGAAGTATCTGTGTTTGTGTTTGAAAAAGTGATTAAGTCTATACCCCTGAACAAAGATTGTGGCAGGAGGATTCACATTCTGAATTCTAGAAATATTTGAACCGTTTCTGGAATTTATTTTTACAATAATGTTTGTGTACTGAAAGTTGCACTTAATACCTATTCTATGCTATTGCTTTGTAGTAGATGCAGTTCTAGGATACTTATATTTTTGGCATATTTAGTGAATTTGTCTTTGTTTGTCTGTTTTTATCTAAGTTAATACTCAGAGCACTAGTGACCCAGTTCCTTCCCCCATTTGTTTAGAGATGAGGTGAGTCTGTAAAGAACAGATAAACTATGTCTACTAAGACATTATTTAATGCTTCTTTAGTAATCTACATTAGCTGGCATGGTCCCAGTGATTTTATTATACACATTTGAAAACCCCTGTCTTCAAGTGACACCACCTTAAATCTTTATTGCTTATTAAAGCCCATGCAATTATTAAGTGGCATTGATTATTATGGGTTAAAAAATCAATCTTTCCACTAGCACAACAAAATCTAAAGGATTTTTTTTTCTGTTTCTGTTAGGTTGGGAAACCTGCTGCTGCTCTGCGGTTTTGAAGCCTTTTGCACAGAGAAAACAGCAGTTAAAGTTTCCTATCTCATAAGAAAAAAAAGATTATACTGATCACTGAATTCACAGAATCACAGAATCAGTTAGGTTGGAAAATATCCCAAGACCATCAAGTCCGAACTTTGACCGGACACCACTGTGTCAGCTAGACCATGGCATTAAGTGCCATGTTCAATCTTTTCTAACACTTGCAGAGATGGTGAGTCAGCCACCTGCCTGGGCAGTCCATTCCAATGTCTGATCACCCTTTCTGTGGAAAAGTTCCTCCTACTGTCCAACCTGAACCTTTCCTGATGGAGTTTGCGACTGTGTCCTCTTATCACTAGTTGTCTGAGAGAATATTTCTTTGATATAATTGGTTAAAAATACTAGTAGAAGTAGGTAACATACCTATTAGCCCTTGTAAAAGAATGCTTTGTTTGAAACTAAATGTTAAGTAAATGTGTTTATGTTTTAAAAGCTTCTGGCAAAACCTGAATTGCTTCAATTAAATGTTCGTTCCTCTCACACTGGACTTATTGTTAGATTAGCACTTCCAACCAATAGATGAAGACAGATCCCATAATCTTGTAAAGATCTTTTTATATATATGTAAATCTCTGGGGGGAGGGGAGGATGGGTTGAGACAGCATGCACTCTACCAACAGAGGTACTCTTGAGAATAAGAATCATTTACTATCACCAGCCTTCTGTTAGCATTCTTAGTATATCTGCTTTTTGATCTGTATATGCAGTCACTGATTCTGTGAATGTCTCAGATTACCTCAAATTAGGAGTTTTTGCTTAACCTTTTAACTGAAAAAGAAAGGGAAAAGCCCCTCAGGATGATTTTAGAGCTGTATAGAAGAGCTAATATTTAGGCAGAGGTTTGCTACTGAAGCATTATGAAAACAGAAGATGCTCTTTGTCTGAAATTGCATCTTGGTTATTTCTTTTTTAAGAAGATAAATAAATAGTTACAGAATCATAGAATGATTTGAGTTAGAAGGAGCTTAAGGTTTATTTATTTTCAACCCCACTGCTGTGAGCAGAGACATCCTCCACCAGAGCAGGTTGCATCCCTTTCCTCCAGCACGTGACTAGAACACAAAGCTTATCCTTCACAACTGGCTAGCCTTGTGGAGGAGCATGAGTTTCCTTTTCTGCCATGCTTAAAATACTGTCCATGGCTGCATGCTGATTGCATCCTGATGCCACTTTATGGTGAGTCTGCCCCACCTACTCTGTGCTGTGACTCCTACAGTAGGGGGAAATTTGTAGGCAAGCAGGTGGAGAGTTGTGCATTGGTCCAGCCAGAATCTACGTTCTGTGGAGTAATTTTCTATTTCTCATCTTCAGGTTATTGCTAGACTACAAAAAATTAGAATAGTTCTGATTGGAAGAGACCTACAATAATCATGGAGTCCCATGGCCTGATCACTTCGAGGAGTAATACTTCAAGCATTTTTTAAAGAATGTTGTCCAAATGCCTCTTAAACACTAACAGGCTTGGGGCATTGACCGTGGGACGTGGGGCACTGACCATTCTGAACTATTTACATAATGGATCAGAGGTCATCAGATGTGTTTCCCTTGCAGTAATTTTACTTGCCCAACATCACATTTTGTTGGACCTGGATAGAGTCCTAAATTCGGTTTAGAGTTTATAAAGGGTCATGTCATCAAATTTGTTGTGTAGTTTTTGCTGGAAATTGATACCCGAACTTCAAGAAAAACTCTATCCAGAAATGTAGGGAGTGAGAAGCCATGTTATTGAAAGCTTTTCCTGATAAACCCCATGAGTGAATACAGATCCAACCTGAGAAGCCACTAGAGTAAATTAATATGTCGTGGCTGATCTCCTCAGAGTCTTATCTGAACTTCTAGATAGAAAACAGTATGACAGAGATCTTAATGTAGAAAATCAAAGTCCATCAGAGGAGCTTGTTTTGGACCTGCCGAATCAGCACATTCAGAACAGAGCACTGAGCTCTGTGTGAGTACTTAAACCTGAAAAAGACTGTAGGTAATTTTTTGATTGTTTTACAAAGAAGATTTTTCAGCTTCTCTTTGCATCATTACATTAAAACTGTTGTGTTATTGTGAATCTTGCAGCAGGACAGGATGTCTGGCTCTTGTTCTTTAATGAGTAACAAAGGCAATATGTACCTTTGTTGCAAAGCTAAATGAAGTTGATAAAAACTCTTCATAGGGTACTATGGCAGATACATTTTTCTGAATCTGGTTATAAAACTAAATGGATTAGGACCTTCTAAGAGCATGTTAGTCCTTATTTTTCCTCAACATATTCTTTATAAGGTACAGTACAATTGGAGCAGAAGACAAACTATGTTAGAGGACCTCATGCAGCTGACTGCTTGTGTCAAGCTAGTTTTGAGGAAGGTGTGAGCTACTCCATTCTCTCCCCAACAGCTAACTTCAAGTGCACAGCCAGCTGTCTGCTGCTGCAGCTCTGCATCATGGTGCCTCACACCCTTCTACCTCTATCCTGCACCCCCAGATTGCTACCTCCTTGCTCAGAGAAGCAAAATAATGTTTCTGAGCCTTAAAGTTGGAAGCAAAGAGGGCAGGGATTGAACCCAGCATGAAACCAACTACCTTCCTGCCCATCTGGGGGAAAGGAATGAGTAACATGGTTACTGATGTCTAATCACTACTGAAAATGGTTGCCAGTTCTGCTGCTGCTTAATAAAATGTAAACATCTTTACAAACGCACTGTGGGTCACTGTTGTAAATATAATTTCAGCATTTCAAGTTTGTTTTTTTATTTTTTCAGTTAGCTGTTTGGCTTTTCTTACAATGTCCGTTTACAGTGATAAAGAATAAACAAGCTAAGAAAATAAATCGTAAACATAAAAAAAGCTCTAAAATACAAAATGCACACAAATTATAGAGTAAGACTGTGGTGCTCCTGTTCATAAGGTACTTATTTTTTAATATGTATGTTCACTGACTTAACTGAAGACACAAATAAAGCTTAGCCTGCATATATGGTTTTTTTGTGGTGTCAATTACAAAGCACTCCTCTCAAATAAATCGCTTAATGATCAGTGAAGTCATTTAGCATTGAGATAAATTCACAAAGGAACTTTACCTGCTTATTTAAGCAATATTAATACAGAATAAATATGAAATAAAAAGCTAGTTATTGAACTTTTCACCCAGTTAAATACTATGTTTTCAATCTTCTAGCTTACATAACCTTTTCCTCTGTGCTCTGATAAATGCTGTATGTTGTATTATTACTTTTTCCAGAAAGAATTACTTAGAATATTTGCTGGTGGTCATGCATCTCTCCAGTTTCTTTGTACCTAATTTGTTGGTATTTTTGTCCTGGCATTTAATATTACAACATGAAACACAAGAACACTTGGCTCACATCAGTGCTGTTCTGTCCCATGGAGCAGCAACAAACGTATGATTCATATGCACTATTATTAAGCAATGTCCCTGTGTTCAAGGGGGGAACCCCTTTTTTACCCATATAAAGTAAATTCAAAGCATAAGAAAGCAGTTCAGTGGGGACATGAGAGTTTAAATGTGTTTATTCTTCTACGTTCATTGCAATTAAGTCCAACAAAAGGAACAGCACTTTAAAATATGGTCTTGATACTGTTCCTCTATTGAGATTGGGTTGGTATAGTCATAGATAGCATGTAGTCGAACTCATTTTTTTCTCTTCTTTTTAAATATGGATGCATATAAACCATCTCTCTAAGGCAGGCAATCTCCATGTAGACAATTTCATAAAGTTGATAATAGACAAAAAATTGTTTTATGTGAAAAAAAATTAGATGACAACTGTTAGGATCCATTTCAGTAAGACATATAAGAATGCATTTCTGACTAGAAGAGGAGAAAGTCTAAAGCTTTGTGAGTTCATGCTGTGAAACAACATTTTACATAAATTGCAAAAATGTGGCAAAAATATACTGACATGTTCCTCACAGGCACAGTCCGAAGTGTTTTAAAAGAGTTGACCAATTGCTCTGCGGGTTTCTCCAGGTGAGAGGATCTTTTTTTCAGCTGCTGGAGGCAGAATGCTTCCTGCTGAAATGGGAAAGTAAAACTGTTGTGAGCAGTTTTGTCAGACTTTAGCCCTGTGCCCTCTTCCAGGACGAAATGCTTGTTGTTCAGCTGTTTGATGCTTTTATATTTGCTGGGGTTAGCTTCTCCACAGCTCCTCCTCTAAAGCATTGCAAGATATTGTCTTTTTTTTTTCTTGACCCGTCACAACATGCTGTTTTTTCATCACTTTTTGCAATTGGGAAAGATTATTGCTCTCAGATTTATTCTCCCTTTGTGAAAACATTTTTCAGTTCTTAAAACTATATATTACGTTTTACTGCTTTATTATTTTGTTTCTACCTTTTATTTTACTTACTGTCTCAGGGTTTTATGACTTGCAGTATCAGTGCTGAAACTTCCCATTTTACAACTTGTTTAATTCCTGTCTAACAACTTGTATGGCTAATATTGCATCAGATAGACTTAGTTCTTTGTAAGTTTTTTTTTAGTATTTACTCCATTGTCAGGCTGAAAAGTTGGAACAGAACATTAAGTCAGACTGGTTTGAGTTGACTGGAACATGGTTAATCAGTTACCTATGGTTGCTGGTCTTTCTCACTGGGTGTTCCTCATTCTCTGAATGGAAATTATGGTTTGCCATAAACCATACATTATGGTTTGCCACAAAATGCAAGGAAAAAAGTTTTGTTGTTTTTTTTTTTTCAAATGAATATTCTTCCCTTCATCATGGTGCTTCAAATACATCAGCTTCATTGTACTTCTTTGAACAGCTCTGAAGTGTTGTCTCATAAACCACTTAAAATCAGTACTTTCCAAACAAGTTCAAACCAGTTTTCAGTCAACCTCACTGTCTGCATTTCCAGCCCATAAGTCGACAGCTCATCTGTGAATATCTTACCAGAGTCAAAGGCTTAAGTCGAAGTCCAGGTAGACATTGTTTGCTGCTCTCTCTACATCTACAAGGCCAGTGACTTCATCACAGAAGTTTATCAAGTTGGTCAAGCATGACTTTCCTTGCCGAAACCATGCTGGCTGCTTCTGGTCATTTCATCCTTAGTGTACCTGCAAATTGTTTGCAGGATCAGCTACTCCATCACATTCCCAAGGGTGGAGGTAAGGCTGACCAACCTGTAGTTGCCCAGATCCTCGTCCTTGCACCTTTGCTTTCCTCCAGTCTTTGGGCACTTCCTAGTCACCTGATTGTTGAAAGGTTATTGCAAGTGGTCTTGCAATGACAACAGCCAGCTCACTCAACACTCATGTGTGCATCCCATCAGGTGCCATAGTCCCATATGCTAAATTATTCCCAGTCCTGACCTTCTTCCACCAAGGGTAAATCTTCCTTGCTCCAACCTTAGCCCCTAGTTTCTGGGACGCAGCGTCCCTGAAGGCTGGTCTTACTAGGAAAGTCTGGGGCAAAGAACACATTTAGTATTTCTATATATATATATGGAAATATATTTACATATATATATTTAGTTTGTTGCAATGTAAAGATAAGATTTGTTTCTTTGTGTCATGTGCTGTATCCTTGTTTTACAGTCTAACGTGGTAGCTTTTCAGCACTAACCATGACAAACTGGAATTACTACTTCTCTGTATTGCACTTATTTCTTTTTCATAATTCTTATTTCAGGTTTCAGACAACTTACTTCTCTATTGATTTTTTTACCTGATTGCTATGAAATTTCTTCAGTCTTCTAGTCTTTCCTTTTTCTATTTTGTACAATAGTAAAAAGGCAGTTTAGACTCATTGTTTTCTCTGTAAATTTCTGTTATGAGGCCAGGTAAAGGTCTGCAAATTCTGAACTTAGCGTTTAATAAATTCTTTAATCATTAGAAAACTCATTGATTTGCTCACATAATCTGTAGTTGGCATCAGTGAGTAAATTTTGTACGTTTGGTTTGGTTGACAGTAGTGTTGTCTTCTTGTGTGGAATTTTTGTTGAGATTGGTTGGTTGGTTGGTGAGTGGGGTTTTTTAAATATATAAATGAAGAGAGAATAATGTAAAATTTCTGATAAAAATTTGCAGTGAGGCGGGAAAAGTAAATACATTAGATGTGACTTCAAACAGAAAAAAGTTCAGTCTTCACATTGTCAGAGAAGATAGTGATATTAAAGGTCGCCACTGAGATAAAGTCAAGATGGTGTAGAGTTACTAGCATGGAGTGAAGATTATGGCCACCAAGAGAGAAGGAACATTCAAAGGACGGGTGCATTCATAGTTTGAAAAAGAAAAGCTCCCAGTCCTAACTTTGAAAAGACTTTTAGAATACCTTGCAGGTCTCACAGCAAGTGCTTTTAAAAAATCCTTCACTTCTGAGTGCCAGTATGTGACTGGAAAATGATATGTTAAGAGTAATATATAGTAAAAAAATTAATATTGGCAACTGGAGGCCCATTAATACAATATCAGAAACATTTAAGAGTTAAAAAAAAAAATTGTCAAAAGTCAATAGTGATAAATGAAAGAGAGAATAGGACTCACATGTGCTTATACTTAGATCAAAACCAAACTAGTCTGATAATTTTGTTTGATGAGATAAATACAGTAAAGTACGTAATATGTCACATAATTAGTGAAATAATAATGGAGGACAACTAGTCCAGGAACTCAGATCTGGGAAGATACAAACTAAGGGGAAAAGACAACTATGAGAGAGTGACAAAAAGAGGTATTGCACTGGTCCTAAAGCCCTGGTTTGTGGGACAGAAAATAAAATGCCCAGGCAAAATGCACCAGTGATGGAAAGTAGAGAAGCACTGACCCTAAGGGGTAGTGGGGTAGCATATAGAAAGGTGCGAATAGCTTTGAAGATTCAAGTGTTGAAAATGCAGGAATATTTTCTTGAACAAGTTGAATAGTCATAACCTGTAGTGTAACAGCAAAATTCTGCACCAAGAAACAGTTGATTAAAAATAAGAAGGGAAGCTGTATGTACCAGATGATCACTGAGGTATTACTGTATATCAGCCTAGAAAGCCAGCTGTACCCTGGGCTGCATTCAAAACAGTGAGTCCATCAGGTTGAGGGAGAGGATTTGGCCCCTCTAGTCTGTTGTCATGAGACCCCACCTACAATCATGTCTGAGGTCTTCAGCCCAGAAGGGGCATGGACCTGTTGGAGTAAGTCCACCAAGATGATTAATGGTATGGAACATCTCTCTTATGAGGAAGAGCTAGGAGAATCAGAATTGCTCAGTCGGGAGAAGATAAGGCTTTGGGGTGACCTAATTGTGGCCATCCAGTACCTGAAGGGAGCCTACAAGGAAGATGGAGAGAAACAGTTTACAGGAGCATGTAGTGACAGAGCAAAGGGAAAGAATTAAAACTGACAGTAAGTTTAGATTAGATATTAGGAAAGTACTCTTTACTGTGAGGATGGTGAGGAACTGGCACAAATTTCCCAGAAAAGCTGCAGCTGCACCCTGCCTGAAAGTGTTCAAGGCCAGGCTGGATGGGGTTAAAAGCAATCTGGTGTAATGGAAGGTGTCCCTGCCCATGGCAGGGGTTTTGGAACCAGATGATATTTAAGATCCCTTCCAAACTGTTCTGTAAATCTATCACTGTGATCAGAAGTTTTGCATGGTATGTAGGGAGATTTTGCTCCTTTTGCTGGATGAGAATCCTGTGAAACCTCTGCAGCTTTTCACCATCCGACCCTGACAAAGTGTTTTCATGAAGGATAGAATCAATGTGTCACCAGTATAGAGAAGGACAATGAAATTGGTGTATAAGCTGCAAAGACTTTTTGCACAAGGACAAGTTTTCACATGTGTGAGCATACATTTCAGTGTGTAGGGTTACTGTGAGAAACAAGGTAAATTGATCTAGGCAGATACTGTATTCATGGAGTTAAACTGCTTTTGCTGTCCAAAGTAGCTTAGGCATCTCTACAGAGTACTGTGTTGTGCAGTGACTCAACCCTGAGAAATGGAGCCGGTACTACTGCTTTCCATAAATACATGATAGTACCTCCATGATATAAACCCCAAGGAGGAAGAAATCCTGTGTAACCTGAGAGACTTAAAACAGAAATAATAACAGATATAAACTGACCATGAAAATCTGCAGGCTGGAAAATAGGAGCAGATCTCAGCTAGTAGAGGAGTGGTTTTCAGATACAGCCTACCACTTGGAAACAGCAGCACAAAAATACTCTTCATACAGGAACATATAATTTTGTAAATCATCTCATGTTATTAATTTGTAGTTTGGTGTTGATGACTTAGATGGAATATCCTGGTTAATAATTTCCTTGATGTAATTGCTAGATAATTGTCTTAAAGTTTTAAAATAATTGCAGTGTCCTTTGCTTAACTGAGTGACTGCCAGATGGGCACCCTGTCAAAGAGCTTTTTGCTGTTATACAGAAGTGTATTTCTTTATAAGTTTTTTGGGTTTTTTTCCACTTTGTCAAGGGGAACCTTTTGAATAATATGCTATCACCATAATTCTCAGTGTGGTATGGAAACATCACAGTAAAATTAATAGAAGTATCAGCCAGCTATTTGAGCAATTTAAGGGATTACCAATTAAATCATTTTGGGTCAAGACTGATCACCTTGACAAGTATGATGAAGAAGCATTATGTTATCATCTCAGCATAGAACTAAATGTCAGTATACAAAGATTGAAAAGGGCTATTTAAACCGTAAGTTCTCTGTAAAAAGAGTTCTGGACAATTAGTATTATAATAAGCATATATTGTAAAGATCCAAGAGGGAACAGCTTGTTCCAATAGACGGCACATATTTTTGTTATTAAAGTAATAGGTTGCTTGTTACAAAAGGTTGCACCCTACAGTTAATAACTAAGTGAGGCACAGAAGACATGAGGCAATTAGTCTAAGGAACATTTTATTGGGAAGGCACATTTGTTGGTTTGTGGCGTTTTTTTGTTACAAACCAACTCTCATTTGTATCTTCTGACCAAGATGCAAGATAACAAGTCTGTGAAAATTTTATATTTTACCTTTTTTGTTTGTTTTGTTTTATTTCGTTTTGGGTTTTTTGGGGTTTTTTTTGATTGTTTTTTTTTGTTTGTTCATTTTGTTTTGTTTTGTTGTTTCTTTCTTTGTTTTGTTTTTTGGGTTTTTTTTCTTTCCTAAAAAAAAAGTAAGTACAGTGAACTCTTAGCTGAGGGATTACTCCAGCCATATTGCAGTCTTGTTCCTTCAAGAAAAGTCAGTTTCTATCAAAGATATGCATTTTTTAGCACATAGTTGGACTGTTTGCATTGTTGTAATTGGAAAACTGTTAATATAGTGATATACTCTTCTTTTTTAACATACAAACCCTTTTTTTTCTTGAAGTAAAGGAGGGTGCTAGGAATTACAGTTTCTTGGTTATAAATGCAAAATGCTTTCAGTCTTAAAGGGCTTAAAAACGTATTTCCAGGACTCCATCAGTTGCTTTTGTGTTTGCATCCCTACTTGTCTCTTGTCTCTAGCCTAGCAGTCTGTCCTCGACATATACAGAAGCCTTCAGAGAACAAAAGATTGTAAAGCCTTTCCACTCAGATGCTTGTTGTCAGTAGAAGCATTTGCTCAAGTTTTAGACAAATTACTACTTGTAGTGTTTGAGAGAGCTTCTGCTATAGGGTTGTTTCCACAAACTTCTTATTTATCCCTCATGGATGGCAGCTATTGCAGACATATTTCAGTTGTGTTTAACCCACTCCAGATGATGGGATTTCTTTCAGCAGTGTCAGAATTTGGCAAAGGCCAGTCTTTATTAAGCTGTGTGTTAACCTCTTAATAACCGAATGATTACGTGGCCATGATTAGATGTCAGTTCCCAGCAGAAGCTGATAAATACCACATCAAATACTTGAAGTCCATTTTTTTTTCCTTTTAGATATTGAAATGCATTTCGTAATTGTTTTTAGTCCACTTGTTCCCCAGTTTCTCATTGTTATTCTTCCATTTCATGGTGGTAACATTATCCTGTCTTTATAAGGGTACTTTTATGATAATGAGACTGTGTAAGGGTTACCCAGTACTGTATGAGTATTTTATTGGAAATACAGTGTCCATATGTATCCCAAGTAACTTAATTTACTTTAACTTTCTTACCTATACAATTTCCTGATTTTATGTACATAAAATCAGTCTCCACAGCCCATTAACTTCTTTTACTAACAAGTCAATTGTCTGTTGGTCAAAAAAGTAATACTCTTGTCAGGGAAAGAAAAAATGATCAGCACAGTGGATGAAAATAACCTTTCTTTATGTGAACACTTTAAGTCTTTTATGAATTTTGCATGTAGAGCCATTCCTCTGTAAAGAAATTTACAGAAGACAGAGCTTAAGGTTTCCAACTTGTATTTTAATTTAAAATGCTCTGTTGAAATTGTCTAGCTGCCTTCATTGCAGTCAGAGTTGGAATACCTTTGTTGCTTAGACAGTGCATTGGCTACTTATCCAGACAACGTACAGTCCTTTGAGATTTGGCATAACTGTGGAAAGAAACCAAATTGTAACTGCCTTGTGAATGTGAAATCCTGGTATGTTATCTGACAAAGGAATAGTTGCTTCCTCCCTTTTGTCCAGTATTGCTATCTTAGGGGCTGAGCTATTACATTCCTATATGTCTGACAGCCTGAAGACAGTAAATGCCTCTTGAGTTTGTTTGTTTACTTGATAAAATATGTGGATTTGCTCAAATCAGAAGATAACATCTCTTTTAGTTTTATACAGGAAAATCTCCACCCCCCAGTTGCATAACCCGTGTCTGATGTTGCATGGGAACAATTTTAAAAAATAAATATTAAGTCTCTCTCTAGTCTTGTCGTCAGTATGCAGTGCAGTGTGTTACGGGAGAGGCCATGGCCTGAACATTCTCATACCACTCAAGGAGTTACATGTGCACCACCCAACCGGGCAGCTACAGATGGCCCATGGGTGCCTCTCCTGACTTCTTGCTCACACACACCCTCCGTCTCAGGTGTGCTTTCTCATTCTTCAAGCTCGACCCTTGGTTTCCCATAGCAGACTGTCAGATTTGTAAAAATAAGTAATTTAAGAGTGGTACAGCACCTGCTTGTTAGCAGAGCATGGGAAATTAAAAAGCCCTAGACGTAGGATAAACATTACCTAGCAATAACAAGAGCAATATCAATATTCTTTTACATTCCAGCCAAAAATATATCTAGGTGTAGGACCACAACTTGTCAAGTAAGGCTTCAGCAAATCCAACTGCTCATGCTAAGCAAGTAAAGCAAAACAAGCAACATACTAAATCTGAGTAATGTAACTCAACTTAAGTCATTCTACTTAAAATTTACTTTGTTAAAGAATATTCCGAGTTGGAAGGGACTCACAGGGATCATTGAGTCCAACTCTTAAGTGAATACAGAGATTGCACCCACAAGTTTGGCATTAACACCATGTTCTAACCAGCTGAGCTAATCTCAAGTCATATTAAACAACTAACATTTCTCAACAAAGAGATACGAGATGGTCTGCAGAAAGTTTATAGCTGGTTTAGGGGTTGACACTGTTTAAGCATAAATTCTTTTAGGTGAATATTAAATGTCCGAGATATCTTTCCTAAGTCTCTGAAATAGTAATTTAGTGTATGCTTTAATTCCAAACGATTTTTTTCCCCCCATTGTTAACATTAAATTAATTTTGTTTAATTCCAATATGCATGTATTCATTTTTTCCCTGGCAGGTTTCATTTCTGGCCTCTGCTTACATGAGCCAGCATATCTCAGAGGAAAGCTGCTTTGTCCTTGCATCTGTTACTCATTACCTTTACCTCTGCCAGTTCATCTGGATGCTTATTCAGGTTGGTATCTTAGTCCTTTTTATCACTTCCCCAAAACACCTCTAAAAATAACGGATAGTTAGACTGTATTTCTATTATATTTTAGTGCATATATATATACATATCTGTATATCTATGTATACAGAGAGATGTAGAGCACTGAAATTCAGTGCTACTAGAAGGCAAAAACTTTAGATGGCTTTTATTAAACCTACACTGACACAACTCCAGGGGTAAGTATACAAAAACTTTGTCCATTCATTTCCATTACAACTATGTAAGAATGTCCTCTCTCACTTCATCCTCAGAACAAGGAAGAATTGTCTCAGAACAAGGAAGAATTATTTTTCTGACTGTTAGTAGTTTTTCTAAATATCTCTTATTTGGTCTTTTGAAACAGTTCCTTACAGGTGAAGTGTAAAACTACACTGTAATTTGTTGAGTCAGTGGCATTTTAGTCATTAAACTTGTATAACATGACAAACATACCTTCACAATTTTGCATTAAAATGCAGAATATATTTATTCATAATTATTGAGAGAATTTTTATAGAGTTATAGAATCATTTAGGTTGGAGAAGCCCTCTAGGATCATCAAGTCCAACAGTTAACTCAGTACTGCCAAGCCCACAACTAAAGCATGTCCCCTCACCCTTTTCTCCCGCTGAACACCCCCAGCTCCCTCAGCCATTCCTCATCAGACTAGTACTCCAGACTACTCACACCTCTGTTGCTCATTTGATATATTATAGAACAGTGAATGGTGGAAAAAGCAGTTGAACTAATATGGAAAACCATGAACAATCAAATTAGTTATGGAAAATTACCTGTTAAAATTTGTCACAATAACAAGCTGTGGGGTTATTTGAAAAAAATACATTATTATGCCCTCATCTAGAAATGTATATTTAGCACCAGTATGTGAGTTAAGTGATTTATTTTTCTGTTATTTTAAGAGGATTTGTCCCCAGCATATTTATTATAGCATACAGCTTTATATATGCAGTTCCATATCTTACCATACAAATCCTCCAATATGCAGACTGCCAGACCAAACCAAGAATTGCAAATTAGGCTGCATCTAAATGCAACTTTCTCTCCCAGTAACATTCATGTGATATGTGGCATTTTCCTGGGATATGTCAGGCTCATATTCATTGATAACCCTAGCAGCCTCTCCAACAGTTCAGCTGTGCTCATTAGCCTTAGCAAGCTACACGTAGATGGCCTCAACAGAGAAAATTGTTTGCTTGGCAAATGATGTTCTTCCAGGTTAACTACTCTAAATTATTTTGTAAACTGTAAATTATATTCTTCACAGTTGCTCATTCACTTTATTCCTAAATTGCTTCAGAGCTCTTCACCATTTGCTAATTTGGACAAAAAGAGTAAAAATCTTAAGTTTCTTTTTTACTGGAATGTCTCAAGCTTTGGCAACTCAGTGTTTGATAGTATTTCATCATCCCATTCTATGTGTTTTACATTGCATTGAGTTGCAAAAATTACTTATAATGCCAAAAAAAATTGTATGACTGTTAATGGTGATTTTTATGTCTGTAGTTGAAATCCAGTGTTGTGTTTTTTCAAGTAGACTTTGGTCAGATCCTAAGAACTTGCATAATACTTAGCATTCAGTGGAGCCTCAGGCTTATGTTACACATGAAGACCCTTCATGGAAATCTGACAGGACAAAAGTGCTTAAGAGGGCATCCATCAGCCTGCCGAGTAATGAGCTGCCAGGATTAAAACTCAGAATGAAGACAATTCTCATTTTTGTAGGTACAGATCTTCAGCTCAGAATAATTCCTGAACTTTGAAAGACCCAAAAGGAAAGAAATAATCTGAAATATAGATCAACCTAGTCCTCAGCTATAGTTTGCTCCTTTCGGCTGGGAATAAGTATTCAATTTTTGTATCTAATTATGGAGTGAGTAAGCTATATCAGGGCACAGGAAGGAGTGCTGGGGACATCTCTGTGCTTGAATTGGTCCCCATGACAACTCTAGAAAAGCTTGTGGATCCAAGGGGAAACCGGACTGATTTGGGAAGTCTGGATGCTACTGCTGTTTGAATGGCAAACTTAAAGGTCTGGGAAATTAATGTTTTTATTTCTCAGCGTAGTCTACTTTAAATACATTAATTGATCTGAAAAGCAGAAGTAATAATGTATTTATACCTAAATGGGACTTAAATACTAATGTCTGGAGAAGAACAGAAATACAGGAACAGATTCTATGTCCTTTGTGCAGTCACTCTGCCCTCTCTGAGGCTGCATAGCATAGTGCATATGTTTGATCATTGACATACATCATACAAATCTGCAAGTGACTACCTTGATCTCAGGGTACAGAAATGGGTAAATGCGATAGTCAAGTACAAGCACTGTGCAGGTATGTGGAACTGAAACATCCATAAAATCCATGTGATTTGAAGTGATCAAAAGGTGGTGGAGCAACATTTCCAGGCAACAAAACTCTGTGAGAAAACAGGTTTAATAGTACAGTCAGACATATACAGATTCATTTCTGTGGTCCAAATCAAAGACCTTCACTTTCTAGATTCTAGGATAACTTCAGTTTTTTGGTTTTTTTTGGTAATCTTTCCATCTTCTGCATAGTGCTAGGTATAGTAATTTTGCTTAACATTTTGTCTTACATCAATGCTCTTCACAAAACAATTTATCTATAGCTTCATGTTTTAATTCTTGTTCTCTTTTAAGCTTCTTGTTTTTGTAGACATATTCAATGTCAGTATTTCTGCTACAAATGTAGCTGCTACTAATATATTGCCTGAAATGTAAGAATGGAAAGAGTCCCAGAGGTCACCTGGTCCATTTTCAGCATCAGGACAAGCATAAATCAAATCATCCTTGCTTGTCTGTTTGTTCCTCTCCCTTTTTTACTGTATGGTCTTGTTCCTTGCTTTTTATAGAGAGAATTTGTAAGTCACAGAAAGTTGATAGCATTACCCAATTTTTTAAAGTATGAGGCTTTCTTAACTGTGAAAGAAAAGGAATAAGCAAGGTGCGAATGGCTCTTCATGGACCTGAAATATTTGCCTTATATTAATGTCTGACATGCAGAAGTCTTCATCCTGACAAGTGTCCCTTTGTACAACTGACAGCATAAACCTGTATTTTCAAATGCATTTATCTTGGGAGCACACGCTAAGAGTGTCTTCCAGCATGACAAAGAAAATAAGTTTCTTCTCTTAGTATTTTCTAAGGTGTTGCAAAAAGTAAGTTACAGAAAAAATTAAAAGCTGTCTATTCAGGTAAAAAAAAAATTATGTAGTTTTCAATTGTCAGTTGTGACACAGAGTAAAATTATGGAAAAATTATGATTGTGCTTTCTTGAGCTATTGTTAGAGTGAATTAAATCAGCAGTGAAAGTGTCAATTCGACAAGCAAGCTAGAATAAAAGTCACGAACTTGCTATGACCCATACCTGAATCTTTCTCCTACATCAATTTAATGGCACTTTAAATTTTCTATAAATTTCTATAAATTTGTGTCAGACTTGTAAGATGTTTACTGATCTTAAAGTGAGTTTGATGCTTTTCTTTTCATTTTAAGAATAATTTGTGGAGTGCTTAACAACTTCAAAAAAGGGATTATATGAAAGCATACAATTATTATTAAATGACCCCTCCAGCTATTCATAAAAAGAAGAAAGAAGGAAAATAGAAGTTTTCCTACTGAATTGGAAAATACTTTAAATAAAGTATTTTGTATCTGTTGTTTGCCAGCTATCTGCAGAATATCACAGGTGGTGAGGCACTGGAACAGGTTGCCCAGAGAAGTGTGGCTACTTCATCCCTGGAAGTGTTCAAGGGCAGTTTGGAGATGAGACTTAGAACAACTTTTATGTCCTCATTTAGGAATGGTGCTCTCCAATTTAATGCTCCCACTGAATCCATGCACTGCTCTCTTGCTCCCAGCCTCCCACTCTCTCTGCCCTGCTTGGGCTGGAGAGGAGAGTTGGAGGCTCAGAAGGCAAATATCATGGGTTGAGATAAAAGCAATGTGCTGGAAACAGCAATGAGATAAGGAAACAAACAGTGCAACAACGATATTGACAGAGGGTACAAGAAAGAGGTGAATGATTCACACAGAAATACCAGCACTCCACTCCTCCCTCAACCACACTACACTGACACAGAAAAAACCCCTTTTCCCTAGAAGAGTTCCTTCCCCTGGCTCCCAGCAATGATGGGAGGTGATATAGGATAACCTCTGGGTCCCAGCCATGACTACTGCAAAAATTAACCCTGTTCTGGCTGGTACCAGGACACTGGTCCAGTGGAAAATGTCCCATGCTGGGAGTTGTGGAACTAGATGGCCCCTTCCAGCACAAAAAAATTCTAAAAGTCTGTGATTATCACTGAAGATAAATGAATGAATGAATAATTTAAAAAATAAATAAATGTGTCCTGAATAATTTTAAAAATAAATAAATGTGTCCCAGTTTTGGGAATGTAATTTCCATTAATTGCCTCATTTTAAAAGAAAAAACCTTCACTGAAGTTCACATTGTCTCATCAGAGCGTTATGTGAATAAAAAGTTATTTTGTATTCTATATCAGAGCAAATCACAACTTGCCCATTTGTTCTTCCACCTGAGCAGGTGGTAAATGGACTGTACATTTTATTCTTCTGTTGAACAGGTAATTGTTGCAGGATGACAACAGGAAAGGATTTGCTAAAATTAGCTCCTGTATTATTTAATTGATTACATTTTGAAGCATCAAAAGGGGTTGAAGATAAGAACTAGTAATTATCAACATACTAAATGTGACTGTGCAGAAAATGTGAATAATCCAATCTTTCTTACACCTTTACAGCAACATTGGTGTTAAGTGTTGTGCTATGATAAATGAGGTAAGATAATTAAATATGGGTAACCAAACAGAGATCAAGGACATGAGGTATGATTTCATAGAAAGCAATTTCAGTTGGATGACTGAGAACAAGGTTCACCAGATTGTCAGAATTAGTAGAACCAACAGTCCCTGAGTGTAATGGCATATATAGTTAAAGGATTTTGCTCTCTGAAAGCACTTGCAGTGAGGCACAGCCTAGCCAGGACTATAAGGGCACGTAATTGAAGTGTGTTTTTTGACATAAAGTGACAAAGAGAATTTTAAATGAGTATTCAATCTCACATAAAAAAGAACAACCAAATCTTTCCACAAGCTGTGGATTTTTGTCCAAATACCATTTTCATCTATTTAATATTTTCTTCCTATGCATGTCCAGCAATGGAATTGATAGTTTTTCTGTGTTCTTTCAACCTACAGAGGATAGTCGCAATTATGTGGTGGGATTTTCCAAATCTTTTAAGGAAAATAAATTTTGTTCATATAGCACTAATGACCAAATGAAAAACAAAAAAAGATATAATTTTTATGAAATTAATATAATTATATACACTGGACATAGCTATGAAATCTCATTCTCTAGAAAAGCATTTATAACACTTACTAACCTTTTTAAACAAGTTTATAGCATGCAATATTCTTTTTTATCAATGAGAAAGTATTGCATATTCATGCTATATATATCACATTTAAAAATTGTGAAATTATAGTTAACTAATGAGATCTATATAAGGAATCCAGAAATAACTAATTAAGTACTTGAATGTGAAAAGTAGGTGTTCCTAAACAAGGGGGAAAACAAGCCCTTGGCTGAGGGAAATGCGAAAAATGTTTATAAAATAATCATGTTGCATTGTATCGTCACATTATATGAATTTTTATTTATCCTTACCCTAGATGGCTGAAAATGAAGCATGTAAATCAACATTATTATATTAAACCCTTGTGTGGACCATGGTTGCACCATGTGGACCTGTTGACTGACAAGACATGCTTAGAGGCACAAGCTCAAACTATTTGCAGAAAAAGACAATTAATCCCTTATTCACCCCATATAAAAGGCCAGAAATAATAATATAGCAGGTGGTAACAATTTTGAAGTGGAGAAAGTGAAGAAAAGTTTTTTAAAAAATATTGTTATTAATGATAGCTTAGGTGTTTATTACAGTAGTGTGTAGATGTACATTAAAAAATGCTCACACGTGACAGTATTTCTACTATGAACACCTTGAAGAAAATTTAAAAATCTAAGCAATATGGTGAGTATTCTGTTTTACTTGGAGGGTTTCCTTTTTCATACTACCAGTTCTTTAATGGGGTTTCAGGTATTCCACTATTTTGATTCATATATGATTTTAAACCAAATTATGCTATTTGATGGTGAGTTGATCATAAGAAAACACAGACTGTTTTAGAGATGCCTTTGAATTTACATTAATATATCTGCAGTTTTTTCTCAAACTCCTATGCATATTTTACACAGAATCATAGAACTTTTGAAATTTTAGGGGTACCTCAAGAATGTCTAGTGCAACTCCACCTCAGATAGCTAGGGCAGGTTGCCCAGGACCATGGTCAGTTTGGTTTGGGTTCTTCAAGAACACATACTCCACAACCTCTCTGGGCATCTTGGCCCAGTGTTTGGCCACCCCCACAGTAAGAAGGCTTTTTCTTGTATTCAGATGGAGCTTCTTGTATGTTAATTTAGGCCCATTGCCTCTTGCCCCACCACTGGGCATTACTGAGGAGAGTCTGTCTCCCTCTCCATTACTGCCTCCTATCAGATGTTTATACGTATGGGTATGATCCCTCTGAGCATCCTCTTTCCAGGCTGAACAGCCACAGCTCTCTCAGCCTCCCCTCATGGGAGAAGTTTTCCATCCCTCGATCATCTTCATGAACCATTGCTGGACTTGCTCCATGACTGTCTAGTACTGCTGAGCCCAGTACAGAACCATAGAAGGAGCTTAGTCTGTTTCCTACAAGATACAGACAGCTGAACAATAACATAAAAATATTAAATACGGATCAGATTTAGAAATACACTATGCCAGTCTTCTGTGTGAAGCTATGAATATCTAGAGAAAAAAATTACTTTTTGCAGCAAAAAGCTATTTTTACATCACAAAAATAGTGTTCTCTTCTAAATGGTGTGTCTCTTCCTCTATGTTAGTCTAATTTGAAATAGTTATATAACTAAGCATATTGCTTTTATTGTGTCTTTTCATTGCTTAAGGAAAAAAAGTGAGGACAAAGTCTTTTCGTTGAATAGTGTTTATATATGTACACAGGTACCGAGGCAGAAATATGCTGGATTGTGACCTTCAGAGTGATTTGGTTTTTGGCATAGTTTATCACCAGCAAGTCTACTGATTGTTTTTGTGCATTATTCTTCAGGCTGTTAATTTCTGGTATGTCCTTGTGATGAATGATGAACACACGGAGAGACGCTATCTGCTTTACTTCCTTTTGAGTTGGGGGCTTCCAGCTTTTGTTGTTATCCTTCTTCTAATTATCCTGAGAGGAATTTACCATCACAGCACAGCACAAATTTATGGCCTCGTCTACGGTGATCTGTAAGTGTTTCCTTAAAAAAGCATGAACTGCCTTGAAAAGCATTGTACTATCTATTTTGGTTTGTACTTAATTTTCTTCCATGTAGAGAAGGGGATATGTCCACAGTGGAGTGAAGAAATGGTCAGGGGATTTCTCATTTGGTTGAGACAAGGCAAGTGTGTCACCCATATGCAGTACAGCACTTTCTGTGGTGTCAGGCTTTGCTCCAGTTTCTCCTTCTGGCAGAGCTGGCTCAAGCATGTCTGCTTAGTGACTAATTTTTTTTTTTTCTGAGAACGTGCAATTCCAGGCTAAAGGACAGAAATGGCTTCTGCTGCAGAATGAGGAAAAGAGCATGGTTTTCTTCCATTTAATTTCTGTGATAAAAAACCTCAACACAAAATCAAGCCTCCCCTTCTCTTATGTTATTAAATATATGCTTTGCTAAGAAGTATTACTACATTATCATGTAAAATATTTTTCCTGGACTATTTATCTTGTAATAATGAATATGTTATATTCCAAATTGCTCTGAATTTGAGAACTGCTGTATTGTTGACAATTATCACAGCCCTTTCAAAGTCATATATAAGCATAGAAAACTGTCTTAATTAAAACAATATATCTTTATAGAACCAGATGCATTTAAGTGGAGATACATAGTAGGAAAGAGTGCTCTTTCCTACCTTTTTTTTTTCTCTGGCTCCTCTTCTGGCAAACTTAATCTGTGATGATCTAGGATATGAGGATAATATACTTACTGATTTTGTATCACAATTCCATGCTTCATGTGCAGAAAAGACTAAACACACATCTTCTTTTAAAAACAAATGTACAAATTTTTTTTATGAAAACATCATATGAGGTTGCTTTCAGGGTAGACCCACAGCAGTAGAATATTCATCTGTCTTTAATAGAAGAGGAAGATACAGTGTGCATCATTCCATTATAAGAGAACAAAATTTAGCGTTGTGGGTTTTTGTCACACAAAGGGAATTCCTATGAGAAGTAGATACTTGAATTTCATACTGATGTTTAAGTATACGCAACACACACACACGCCTGTGCACACGCGTGGCCCTATAAATATTATTTGTATATAAATATCTGTGTGTGAATCTGTACTGTGCATGGTAAGCAGGGATATCTGATTTTGATGTAAACGAGTTACATTGTGTCCCAGAAGTTCTGTGATGATGTCAGCCAAAGTTTAGTCCCACATTCATAGCCACCAACTCAACTCAGAAATATAACTGAGGTCCACAACAACAGACCATTGCTGATGTTCATGTTATATCAGGGAGTGCTCAAGAGGTGTACACCATGCCATACACATCAATATTTCTTCACAGAATGTGTCTTTTTCTTTACGGTAAAATGCTTCTTTGTGTTTAGTAAACACAAGGAATGTGTGTAACATAATCAAGTTCTCCGACTGCAGCCAAGCTGTGAGTTGATCATATCATTACCTAGTGAAACACAGTTTTCCAGTTGTTTTCATTCAATGTCCATATCTCATTATTTGAAAAACAAGGAAAAACCTTACATTCTGATAAAATTATTAGGTAGAGGAAAATTACTCAGTCCAACCCATTGAACAAATTAAAACTTTTCCAGCATTCTATTACAGTAAAAAATGCCAGAAATCATCCCAAGCTTAGTGAATGTGCAGCTTATTCCATCTCAGTCAATGTGAACACTGTCAGAGATACCTACAAGAATTTTCATAAATGGCATAAATGCTAATTCCTGATTTGAATAGTGCTGTAAGACTTGTTCTTATTTTTACAAGAAGACTTTGAAAGACAGTGTAGAAAAGGGGACAGATTGAACTACAGCACTTGGTTTATTTTCTCCAAACCAGAATGCAGTAGTGGAAAAAGTGACAAGGATATTTCCAAATCCAAACTCATTACATACTGACTTCAGAATCGGCCTCAGAAGCTGTTTGAGAACAATAGTGTGCTGGTAAGAAGTCCTCACATGTGAGAGCTGGAAGACTTCTTAAAGTAATAAAAGCAGTGAAGCCTGTTATCCTAACTCTCTCCTAAGTAATGACTCCTTCAGGCAACACATATTTGCATTACTGTGGTGTCTGACCTACTGTTTTGTTCTTAACCAATATGCCATGGGCATAATTAATAGTCAACAGCATAGCTATGTTTAGAATAGTTAATTTTATACTTGCACTGAACAAAAAATGAGTTCAGTTGTGTTGGTTTTTATGCTTCAAATAGGTATTAGGATAGAGTTTCCTTCTAGATATGACAAATGCTACACAAAAATGCCTGTATTTTATACTGTGACTCCCATGTCACAGTATAAACCAGTAGTATACTGTTGATTAATAATTAGCACTGTTTATATATGGTATGAACAGTTTTCTCTCTTTGGCACTATGTGAGATTTATTTTTTTTTAATACTGGTAAATTTGTCTGTATAAATGCCACCAAGAAGCATTTTTTTTTAAAGGTTGGATTTCAATGATAAGTGAAAGACCTAACTGACGCAGAAGGGCTCTTTGACTCCTCTCTTTGCTGATTCCCCCATTGCTCAGCTGCAAAGGTTGAAGTCTCTTTGAATAAGACTAGAAAAGATGCTGATTCTGGACAATTTTAGAGTAGTACAGAGTTTTTTATAACATCTTTTAGAGTTCTGGGCAGTCACTTGGGTACAAGTGCAGTGCGTGTAGTATAATTAACCTTTAAACTCCTGTTTGTGAACAAAAGCTGATGCTTGTCATTAAATTCATCTGGCTTCTGATCTCAGAAACAGATAAGTTAGGGCAAATCTTGCAAATGGGTGTGGTTCACCGACTTCCAACAGCATTGAAATTTCAGGGCTACAAGAGAAATTAGAAAGCTAGTTTACTGTTGAAGATTTCTATTTTAGCTCTTTTACTTGCACCTTTGTTCTGTAAGTTTTAGAGAGTGACAAGTGACCAGGATTAAACTGGAGAGAGCATTTTATGTAATTATTCAGGTTTATCTCTCTCCTCACCTCTCCATTGCGCTACACATCTCTTTGTCAATATCTACAGTTTGAATTTGCCCCCTTATGTTTTTCAGTGTAGTAGTTGAAAACTGTGTCTTTGTACTTTAAGAGATCTGTTTGAAAAAACACCACTTTCTTTACCTGTTTTGCTAAGATAAAACTTTTGAGAACCATAACTGAAAGATTTTCTTTATTTAATAAAAAAAAGAATCTGAATTTCTGAATTTCTTTCTTTCTAAAAGGTGAGCTTGGTCTTTTAACCACTTGGGTATTTTAAATCTCTTACCTACAGTAATATGATTTTATAAGCTCAGGAACTACTCTTGCTGCTTTAAGCTTTGAGTCTGACTAGACCTTCTAGAAATCAAATTCACATAAGAAGGCCAAAGGGCTTTATTTATTAGAGTATAAGCTAAAACAGTAGCCTTTAAAAATTAGAAAATTAGAAATTATTACACTTCACAAAATAAAAATTTAAAGGTTTATAAGCAAATATCTCCCTGTCTGCTGTATCTTTGCAAATGCTGTATTTCAAGCATGATTTTTGTCATGCTGTATCTTACCTTTTTTTTTTGTTGTGGCAACTCTATAATTTTCTCTAGATCCCAGAAAATAGGAGTTTTATTGTTCATGTTTTCTTGGGGATCAGTGTTGGCCCAGTCCTGTTTAGTTATCTTTATTAATGATATGGATGAGACGATTGAGTCTACTGTTAGCAAATTTGTGAATGACACCAAGTTGAATGGGAGTGTTGATCTGCTGGAGGGCAGGAAAGCTCTGCAGAGGGACCTGGACAGACTAGGTTGATTGGCCAACACCAATGGAATGAGGTTCAACAAGGCCAAGTTCTGGGTCCTTCACTTCGGCTACAACAACCCCATGCAGAGCTACAGGCTGGGGACAGAGTGGCTTGAAAGTGGCTCAGCAAAAAAGTGCCTGGGGTGCTTGTCAATAGCTGGCTGAACAATAGCTGAGCTGTGCCCAGGTGGCCCAAAAGGCCAAGGGCGTCCTAGCCTCGGTCAGAAATATGTGCCCAACAGGACCAGAGCAGTGATTGTCCGCCAGTACTGGGCACTGGTGAGGCCACACCTCAAGTGCCGGGTTCAGTTTTGGACCCCTCAATTTAGGAAGGACATTGAGGTGCTTGAGTGTGTCCAGAGAAGGACAACAGAGCTGGGGAAGTGTCTGGAGCACAAGTCCTGTGAGGAGTAGCTGAGGGAGCTGGGGCATTTAGGCTGCAGAAAAGGAGTCTCGGAGGAAGCCTTATCACGCTTTACAATTCCCTGAAAGGAGATTGTAGTCAGGTGGGAATCAGGCTCTTCTCCCAGACAACCAATGACAGGACAAGAGGATGTAGTCTCAAGCTGCACCAGGGGAATTTCTCCACAGAAAGAGTGACTAGATATTGGAATGGGCTGTCCAGGGATGTAGTGAAGACACCTGGTGGTGTTTAAGAAAACATTGGGTGTAGTACTTAGTGCCATAGTCTAGTTGATGTGGTGTTTGGTCATAGGTTGGACTCAATGATCTCAGAGTTCTTTTCCAACCTAATTAATTCTGTGATTCTGTCTGAAGCTTAGCTGTCTTTTACTTGCTCTTTTTTTCTCCATTAATCTCTCCAGTTTCTTGAAGTGTCTCTCTTTTAGCAGGATCCTGTATTTGCCCAAGGGAAGAATGATCTCCTTTGCCAGAAGAATCCCTGTTACACATTCATTTTCCTCTTTAAAATCCCATGTGGCAAATGGAGTACAGAAGAAGATATGTGCCATTACAATACTTTAAGTTTGTACAAATATCCGTGCACTTGGATTCAGATTCATATTTTCTCATAGCACAAAAACAGTTAAGCTAAATGTTCTCAAATATCTTCTTTGTATCATTGTCATGAAATATCTATGAGAAATAATGTGAAAGACTTTCCAGTGACATTCCTTTCTAAAAAAACCAAAATACTTCTATGTCTTCTACAGTCCAGCTCAAAGCGGAGGTTTTTTTTGCAGGAAATCACTGGAACTGTGACTATGGAGCCACATCTGTGGGATAGGGAAACAAGCTAAAGAAAGCTGGAAACTATGAAATTTTTGCTTTGATTAAGAGTTACAGCTCTTCTTGCTCACACTGCAGTTTTTCTGAATCTTACTCGTAGGGATGGCTCAGGGAACAGATGAGCCTGTCATGGTTTTCAGCCCAGCTGGACATGAAACACCATGCTTCCCCTCCTCCTCTCTTCCTCCTCCATCCCAGCTGAATGGAGAGAAGAATCAAAGTGAAACTTGTATATTGAAATTAAAAAATGCTTTCGAATTGAAAAAAAAAAATCATTGTTATTATTCTAATTATTATGATTATGATTATTTTCAATTATTATTTTAAGTCATGCACAATGCAATATGTCTCCACCAGCTGGTTGATGCCAAACAGCCCTTCCTGAACCCAGATTGACTGCACTTACCATTTTATATACTGGCCATGAAGTTCTGTGGTGTGGAAATACCCCTTAGGTCAGTTCAGGTCCCCTGTCCCAGCCATGTTCCCTTCCAGTTTATTTTGGCTACTTTCTCACTTGACTTAGGGTAAATATGACTAGGAAAAACCCAAAACATTAGTGTCTTATCAACACCATTCTCGTTCCAATCCAAAACACAGCACTTGTACAATCTACTGAGAAGAAATTAACTGAAAGCAGGGCAGAGCCATTGTTAACATTATTGGGATAAGAAGCTCCATAAAAAATGCGTTTTGGTACAGGCCTTTGCAATGAGTCACAGGCACTTTGTTCCGTAATTTCTTTCCAACTGAATGAATATCTCTCAGTCTGGTGCATTTAGCCTTAATCCAGTAAGAAAAATATACTGGGTGCTGCTTTGGGTCTCACCCAGTTGTATGACTGCCTCAGTGTTGGCACGCATCCCAGCAAATCTCTGGCTTACTAGCTATTTCCTAAAATGGAGATCTGATTTCTTTAAACCAAGGACAAGTAACAAGAATATTTTAGCTTGAGTGAGCTAATTTCTGTCCAAGCATTTGGATTAAGTCTCATGTTTCCTTTTCCGTATTACTTCAAAAGTGCTGAATTCAGCCGTGAACAATGTTTGAATCACCAGACTTTTACAGGCAGAAATAGGTAAGAAAATAGCTAAGAATTGCCACAAAAAGAATTCAAGGATTTCAATTGAACTCAAAGACATTCTAAGAGGAAGAGGTTTGCATGATGAATGCATGACGAATTCCCATCCCCTAATTCCTGGTTTTATATTCTGCATGGACTTGGAAGTGTCTCCCTGCATGGCCCTCTCTCTACAGCTTCTTTTTCCTGTTATCCCAGTTTTTCCATCCCCTTTCTCCTCAGCTTACTGGCACATCATCTAGGATTTAAAAGCTATTGCAAACTGCTTTTGCTACCTCAGCACAGAATGATGCTTGACTATCTGTATGCAAAGCCAAGTGCTCCATGAACCACTCAGCTGAAGTTGGGGGGCAAAAAGCCTGCAGTTCTCACTGCTGATTTTTCACCATATGCTGCTTTGTCCTTTTCTGCATAGTAAACTAAACCATCCTGAGCTCTGTGGTACTGTAGGATAAATGTTTCTGATGAACCAGAGCTACTTCAGTTATGTTGACACAGCACCACACTACAGGCATTCTCAAACGTATATATACGTACCACACATAGACATACACAAGCATATACGTATATATACACATATTTATATAGGAAAAAACGTATAGAATAGGTTAATAAAGTACAAAGTTTGACCTTTTTGTATCCTGTACTTGTGCTTTATTTTCTAAACTTTTCCTGTGTTTCCAAGGAAGCTGCCTGATGTGCTACCAACTGCTGAGGATTTTTTAAAAATACCTCACTTATCAATGGGATTGCTTTAATTACCTTTCACTTATCCCTCATTACCAATATAAGTTTTCAGTGGGGGGAAATTGTTGGGGACACTGGCAGGAATTTGACTGTCTTTCATATCTTGGCAAATATTTTTTGTTAATGATAAGCAAATCTTAGCACATCAGAGTCAGGCATAATCACTGTACTGTGCTTTTAAAGAACTACAATAAAGAAAGATAAATTATTGCTGCTTTGACTGATTGTATTTTGAAACATGAGTAGAGAAAAATACTTGTTATTGTAAAATTTCCAATCATTATGGGATGGTTAATTTCTTTCAAATCATGGTATCATGTTGTCATGATAAAGGACTAAAAAAATAGTTTGTTATAGGTGAAAATTGCACCCACCTATGACTCCTGATCCTTCAAACAGGTTCGGATGAAGGGATTCTTGTGCCCAAAAAAAACTTTCCAGGAACTTTTCTGAAGCCCCTGTAGTATTATGACAGTAGTATCAAAGAACATCTGCAGGATGAAGGCTTACATCCCTGTCACTGACAGCTTTTAAAAGTTTTGTATTTCCTTTCAAGGTTGTACAAGTAACTAGAAATTTCATCCCTCCTACTTTGTCATCTTCAATCAGTAAGATACAGCCTACTGCTACTAAACCAAATTGTTCTCAGTTTACCTGTTTGCCACCAAATTAGAAAAACCTTCATCTGATATGCCAGAACAAATTGGGAAATGCTAAGATAAGCAAAAGTGAGATCAGTATCAGCCATTAATTCCAACTACCCCATTAATACTGACAAACTGAGTCCATATCTACACCTTCTTGTATTTGATCTTTCTAAAAAATAGGTGAAAATAATAGTAAGATCTTTTGTTTGGTTAGGTGTGGGTTTTTTAGTTGGTTTTTTTTTGTTGTTTTAATTTCACCACAGGGCTGTTCTGCAACCACTCAATTTTGTGCTCAGATTTTAGTTCCATGAAGTAAGTTTTAGTGTATTTAGTGCAATGAGTTGTACTTGGGAAGGCAAACTCTTGTCTGCCCAATGTAAAAGCCCCAGTAAATGAAGGTGTATCTCACTGACCTTTACTAAGTAAAAGGAATTCAACTTTAGCAGACTGATTTCTGTTATTAGTATTCTCTTTAATTGTTTGTATGGCTTAGAGAAAAACAGTACATAAAAAACATAAAAAACCCCATATCTTGCATATATTCTTCTTGCCAAAGAGCAGGACTGTGAACATGAGCTTCATTTATGTTTGACAGTTCGCACATAGAAGTGTCTTCTTTTTCAGCTATATTTGTATTAAATCCTGGGTTTAGAGAATGCATAGGAAAAGTAAGATAAGAATGTCTGCTGTAAAAGATAGTACTAGGGAAACTTTTTTCTTTTTGCATTGAAGCAACTCTAACAGGTATCGAGTAATAAAAAACGAAAAAAGCCACAACAATAGATTGTAGTTTCAAAGCCAATGATAATGACTCATACACATGAGGAGGAAGCCTTGGATTTAAACAGGAGAAAGATAATTAACTGAATCAGACACATCGCTCCTTATGTAATTTTAAAATTGCAGTGTTAGCAAGAACCTTGCTGTAAGAGATTTCAAGAAGATTTCTGTCAGCTTAGTTTCTTGGTCAAATGCTGAAGGCTGCAAGTCTTCTGAGACTTATGGAACGAGCTTCCTGGGAACTCCAGAGCTTCCAGTGCCTCAGAAGTCTCAGCTGTGTTAGTGCAATGCTTACGCTGGATCCTTGCTTCTTCTTTGGTAACTGTGTTTCCTTAGTATTAACTCTCACAGTAGGAAGAAAAAAACGAAAAGACTAAGACAAAAGCAAAGTTAAAAAACTAGGTATAAAATTGTTCAGAGAAATTTCCAGAGGATCATATAATGAGAAGACTGAAACACAATAAGCTGTGTTCTAAAACAACAGCAGATGACCTTTTGCGTTCTCATTATAGGAAAGCATTGTTTCTTCATTTTTGTTTTTCACTGTTTCATTCATTTTCATTTCCCCCTTTTTCCAACTGTTTAGCTCTATAATAACAGCAGCAGGAGAGAGCAACAAGGAAATTGTTTTTTTGCTTTATTATGCAATAGGTCTGGACTGTTGTTGCACACACTGACTCAGACTGAATGTTCTGAAGATTCTGTTCTTTGCTGTTCCAAAACAACATCTTGGCATTTCTTCATCCTTTGTTCATGGAGGACTGGATTTTTCCCAATGTTTTCTATCGTTGTTATTTACTCATGTGTACCTTCATTAATGAGTATGGTGCTACTCATAATAAATTTTGTCATGTCAGTAAAGATGATAGGATCAAATTTCTAGCAGTAATTCCCATGGATGTAGATTTGGCTTTCAAAAAATTATTGAGACAATCTGTCCAAATGTAAACAAGAATGAGCAAGGCTTCACTTAGTTTCTGGCAATTCTAATTCTGCTGCTTTTGAGCCTACATTTCTTAACCAAAACAGTGTAACTGTATTTTCATTACCTTTTTACCCTCCTTCTCCTCTTTCCCTCATTCTTTTTGCTCTTTCTTTTGCTGTATAGACAAAAGGAATGAAAAGGAAACTAAATAATGACAAAGAGTTGATGCCACATTTTCACTCTATAAAATCTGGAAGAACCATTATTAAAAATTTTGCATTTCACTTGAAGCTTATGTGCAAAATATAAGGAAAATAGTTATTTTCTTAATGTGGAATTATATATGAAATAAAACATATGGACCTATCTCTGAGTTAATCTGCATGAGACATAAACTAATTTAAATTCATCAAACACAAATACAGATTTCATTTTTATGCATACAACAATTGTATGGGCAGTAAGAGATTTCTTGGGTTGATCATTTTCCCATCATCCTGGTGAGGTGACTGAGGCCGAGTGCAGCACCGAATCAAAACAATCAGTCTAACTGTGTTCAGCTTGGGGCAATAGTATTTGATTACAAGCATTTCAAAATGTGCAAGGGTGTGACTTGCTTCACAGCTGCATGGGATTCTTTGGGGCAGCTATTATGAGTCCTCTGAGATTTGCTTAACTTGACCCATGAGCAGATGGTGTTCAGTGTTCCAGAGAAAATCCCCATTTCCTTTTGAGGAAAAGTGATTAAACAAAAGAAAGAGTAACATCATGTTGGAATTCTTTAGATGCAGCTATAGGGAAAGCACTCACCTTTTCATTTTGTATTTAAAAATAATTCCTTAGGTATATACAATCTTTCTCAATCAACTGTTTTGCTGAAATTATAGGGTGGTTTTTTCCCCTCTGGTTTGAGTTCTTACACACTCTCTCTTAGGTAAATAGGGTAAATTGAACCAGAAATTTTTCAACATTTTCACTCCAAAACTCGTATGGTTCTTACCATGGAGGAAGACAGATAACATGGGATACAGCTCGTAGAACATCATGGCTATGTGTTTATGAAGAACTTGCACATCATACAAAGAATAAGACTTTCTGTGACGGTACAGAGATGCAAACTTGTAACTCCAGCTGGACAGGTGTTGTGGGGCAGAGGCTGTGTTTGCACAGGGGGTGTTTCACATCTCTGCATACACAGCTGCCAGAAGCAGCTTAGCTCCAAGTCTGTTCCTGCAGCAAAACAATGTAGCTAACAAAGCCCAGCCTTGGAAAGCCTCCTTAACAAAGGGCTGGTGGGGCCGGGAGCACTCAAACTGTAACAAGTGGGGTGCAGCCTCTGCACTCTGCAGGTTCACAAGTTAGGTGTCTGAGGCTGGTTATGAGAAAGCAAACTGGTACTTCCTCCAGAGCAGAAACACCCGCAAGTTTCCGCCCTGTGCTGTGTCCTGAACACATAGTATTGACAGATGTGTTTGTTTGCAAAGCAGGGGAAAAAAGGCACTATGAAAACCCTAAACATACATAACTCTACACTTTGCAAAAACCTCTGATAACATCCAGAGACAGAGGTTCTGTGGCTGCATTGTTTGATGGTAAAAATTGAGACAAGGTTTTAAAAAACCCTTGCTAATATCAGGAAGAGGTGTCTGTAGTTCACTTATCAGCAAGAACATTTATTTGTATTAGTATTCTTTGCTTATCAGTAACAGCACCAACATGAGCTTATGGTAGAAGTTCAGTGAAGACTGTGCTGTTTAGGTTAAAAAAAAACAAAACAAAACTCTGAGAAATCTTTTTAAATGCTGGTATATTTTGTTCGGTTTCTAATTTCCTTTACCTGACATTTTCTTAGCTTTCCTAAATGTCTTGTCTGGCTGGTAGAAAACCTACTTACTTTTAGCAAATTCACTGTGTAAATTGCAAAAAAAGATTTTTTTTTTTCAGGACTAGAAGCAACAGGAACTGACATTTAAATAGCTTCAGAATCATGTAATGCAGAAAGAAGTGTAATATTTGCAATTGTTGTGTCTGTCACCTTAAATTTCAGAGTTGCTTTACACAGTAGGTAGTCTCTGGGGACTGGAACCCACTAATATTAGAAAACTTTTTTTCTTCATAGAATGTAGCTCTGCCACAGTACCAAGTTCTTTTTTAAAACTTCTGTAATCATCATGTACCTCCTAATTCCGGTGCAGTCAGATTTTAGAACCCAATTACTCGTCTTTTAGACTCAGTTCTCACAGCTGCCTATAATTTAATGAAAGAGATCAGGAAAATATTTCTCAGAAGAGCATGTACATATATAAATAGCATTTAAAAATCTTAAATTGTCTTATTAGAAATTTCCAGTATGTAACAAATACACTTCTAAGATTTTTTTTCTAATTTATCTGAGATTTGAACTGTTTTATAATACTATACTGCAACTCAAATTAGGAAAATCAGACTTCAGTTTAAAATTTGATTGATGCAGTCCATATTATTTGACAAACATAGGTTAATCATCCTATTTGTTTGCAAATAATTAACCAAAAAAAAAAAAAAAGGAAGTTTCAGGGATTTTCCAAAAACTGTAGGAGAGCCTGTGGCAACCGTATCCTGCCAGTGAGATGCCAGCTGTGTTATGCCTCTTTGAAAGCTCCCAAATCCACTGTTTGATTCAGTCATAAACTAGTGCTGCTTTCACCTCCCTATCAGACCATTATTTGGAGTTACCTCACGCAAACATAAACCAGATAGTTCCCTCCTGTTATTATTAGCTGTCTTGTTGCTGAGTATACAAAAACAAAATCTATTTCCTGAGAGGAACCTCTTGCTAGGAGAAGCCCTTGCATATTGGAAAGTAATCAAAATATAAGCCCAGACCACATTTCAGTCAGCCTCCATTGTTTGAACAACTTCTCTAGCCTGCCAAGTGTAATTTAGAGTATTGTGATGCAGCTGTAGATTTTGCTGAGCAATGCAAAATCATTCTTCCCTGCTCAGTCCTGTAGAAAAGTTAGCACAGTCAGAGGTTCTAGCTCAGTGTACTCATACTGAAGCACTGAGTCACGAAAGAGGGGATATTGTGTCTTTCTGAGTCGCAATACCACTGTGCTTGCCTTACAGTGTTCAATTAATTTACTCAACATGTCACTTTCTTCTAAAAATTGCCAAGGTTATTCATAATATAATAACTTAGGTTGTTATGAATAATGAGATGTGAGAAATGCAGAATGCATCTGACCATAAATGCTCAGCTTCAGGACAGCTGCCATAGCCTTTTAGTCATATATAAGGTATCCATAGCCTTCTTTTTAATGTATATTATTATGTAACTGCAGTACATTATATTATTATGACTTTTTTTCTATAGTAGCTAGAATTTTCTGGCTGGGGGTGAGCAAGACCTTAGGAGGGGACATGGCCAGGACAGCTGACCCAAGGAATATTACATAATATATCCTGTCTGCTCAGATATAAAACCTAAGAGAAAAGAGGATGAAGAGGACATATTTGTTGTTATGATGTTTGTCTTATGGAGTAAATGCTACACATACTCAAGTCCTGCTTCCTGGGAAGTGACTGGACATCACCTGCTAATGGGAAGTAGACCACAAGTCTTTTCTTTTCCTTTTTCTTCCACATGCAACTTTGCCCTTTGCTTTATTAAACTGTATTTATCTGACTCATAGGTCTTTTTCATCTTATTTGCCACCCTTTCTCACTGTCTTGCTGAGGAGGGAAGCAATAGAGCAGCTTGGGGAGCACCTGGCATCCCGCCAAAGGGAATCTACCAGAAAACTCTAAGGCCTGGAGTAGGGTTTGAGTAGTGTTGGCAGGCTGTAGAGGATAGAAGGAGTAAAATCTTCTACAATCATCCATAATGACCTCTTACAACCTCTACCTTAGTATTGTTTAAAAGTACCGAATTGGAGTGATGCAAAACAAACCTAGGAATTTTGGATGGAAAGAGCATCCATGCTTGATCATAGATCCTTAGATCTATTCTAGTGGGTGTCCCCCACCAAGTCAGATTCTTGTTTTTTGTTTTCAGTTCTCTGACACATTGTGCGATCATTGGACCAATATTTGGTTCCAAAATATTGTTTTAAGCCATACTTTATGCAAATACATCCATAGAAACAGAGGACCTGACTGTCTAAGTACTTTCTTGGTAGCTATAATCCCTTTATTGTACTTTTTGACCTTACACTAAGATTCTCAAAAGCCTTGTATAAATTATTTTACATCACTAAGTTTTCTTTCTGTGCTGCAAGTTGGAAATTTTAACCTCTTTAGCCTATGCTTAATATATAATAAGTATAAATAACGAATGATTACTCAATGCTACCATTTGCATGATGTTATTCTTCAGAGAACATCTGAAAACAAGACTGCTTTCTGATGTCTTGAGGGGGGAAAAAAGTAATGCTTTGGATGCCCCTGTGGCTACTGTATTGGAATACAATTTGCCCTTTTCAAAAGAAACTACAAAAAGAAAATGTTTGTGGGTGAGTTGTTTTAGAATTCTTGTGTTTGTGTCTTATGCCAATCTTTAGAGAGAGATTTTCTAACCAGTAGTATGATGCAAGACATAGTAGCAGTGAAAATAAAGTTCTAGGTAAATGCTATTTTGGGTACTGGTTAAAGTAAACACTGCATGGTTAGACTGGAGCTGTACATGTGGTTTTCATCCTTGGACATTGGAAGGATTGCTCTTCTGTTATGTAGTTTGGATTGTGCAATGCTTTAGTTGATAACAGCTATAAATAGCAAAATGGATGTTTAAAAAATCATACTAGACAAACTCTGTGTATGTGCAGGTGCATAGCTTGTCCATCCCATGCCTGTGCATAGCTTGTTAATGAAGAGAAGGAAAGGGAAGGGTAATGGGAGGAAGGAAGGAAAGAAAGGAAAGTAGAATAGAAAAAAGTAAAATTGAGGAAATATCTACAGTGGAAAAGAAGAAAGCTCAGCTGATCTTTATTCTAGGCTTAACTCGCTATTGCCTAGGAAGTGTTTGACAAGTGTTCGTCAGAAAAGAAAGCTTAGAACTGAATCTCAGAGGTTTCATTGGAAAAAATGCTTCACATAAAGAAACAAGAGCTGTCTAACATCTTTCATTGTAAGGCATGTGCTTTAAGTATTTTTTGTGTGTTTTTTTCACCAAGCATTAGTTCCTGGGCTTGAAAGTACATTTCTAATTTTTGTTTGGTTGCTCTTCTAAGGTGTAATCTTGATCATTTTCAGTCTGCTAAATACAGCTAATCCCTCATGTGACTATTTTTACAGCCATCTGCCAATACTGATATATTTTAAGCTCCTCAGCTTGTGTTGTCCAGCAAGCAAATTACATTACAACATGGAATATTCTAATTTTGCTTTTTGCCTACTTGTAGATTACCAGTTCCTTGACTACCTGTAGTTTTCCAGTAATTGTTGCTTCCCATTAGGAAAAACCCCACAAACCAAACAAACCAAAACATATTAGAAATATTTTTTCCCATGTGTTCAGAGCAGAAAAAAATGTATAAGACCTCTGGTGGCTTTCATAGATCTTGTGTGAACTTTTTTTGTTCAATTTGTGTTTTTCACACACCAGACTGTCCTTGTTTTGACTAGTGCAGATGTGATTTTCCTCATAGTAGCTGGTACACAGCACTGTGTGTTTTGTATTCAAGATGAAAATAATGTTTTTAGCACCCTGATGATTTGACTGTTGCTGCATAGTCCTCACCCCAAGTCCAGGACTTTTCAGTGTTTCATTCAATGCAAGTGAGGAGCTGCACAGAAAGCTGGGAGAGAGGATTTCCAGGACAGGTAACATGGGCTGGGCAAAGGGATATTCCACACTATAGAACGTCATATCCAGTATATAAACAGGGAGAGTCACCTGGGGAAGGGGACAGATAGTTGTTCAGGAATGGACTGAGCATTGGTCAGTGGTGATGTGCAGTTGTACAGTGTATCACTTGTTTATTCCAAGTTCAGTTACTATCTCTTATTCCTATTTTATTATTGTTACTATTGCTATTATTATTTTTATTATCTTTATCATCATTGTCTATTATTATCTTTATTATCATTATCACCATTGTCATTGCCATCATATTCAGTATTACTATACTTTTTTTTTTCATTATTAAATAGTTCTTAACTCAACCCACAAGGTTTACATTTCCTTTCCAATTCTCTCCACTGAGAGGGCAGGTGGGGGGAGTGAGCAACTGGTCCTTATCTGCTATCTAGGATTAAGCCACAACACAGGCTCAGCATGCCACTGTGAGGTATTTTTAAGACTGATTAGAGCAGAACATTTACGTCATGTGTGTTGCAGAATAGACAATTCTTTGTAGATCCAAGTATGACCTTTACTTCTTTGGAACAGTGTAAAATTACAACTCCTGTTATTTTTACTGTGGTCCATAGTAATTTCCAGATTCTATTCTGCAGAAATAAAACTAGCTAGTGAGTGCACTATGGTATGCAGTGTGTTTTACATTACTTTCCTTGTATTGCCTCCTGCTTTGTAATTTAAACAGTGTAAGAGGTCTCAAGTCCATTTATAAACCAAACCTGTAAACTCATGAAATAATGAAATCAAGTTTGCCTGATATAGTCAGTTGTGCAAAAAAATCTTGATCATGAGCTGAATGTTTTAGCAAGTCTCTTATTTTTTTTGGTTTCTGACTTTAGTGAAATATTGGTATATATCTAGTAATCTCAAATTCTGCACTATATTCCAAGACATATTGAAAAAGACTGTCAACAGTTCTCAAGTTTTCAGAATTCTTAGATGAAATATTTTAAAGAATAATTACTTTATGGTGCCCTTCAAATATTTTTCAACATCTGCCTTGGTTACTAATGTA
The DNA here is from genome assembly GCA_013397075.1 of Rhabdornis inornatus. Taxonomy (NCBI): domain Eukaryota; kingdom Metazoa; phylum Chordata; class Aves; order Passeriformes; family Rhabdornithidae; genus Rhabdornis; species Rhabdornis inornatus. Next base: position 94,279 of record VWZS01008705.1, on the reverse strand, counting down.
GTGGAATATATTATTTTTATTATCTCATATAATTCAAGCCTGCAGTAAAGGAGTTTCCATTCAAATTGATCACAGCACAAAGCTGGGGGGGAAAGTGCATTAAAAATTGGTTAAAATTCATGATGTTATTGACATCTGAGATCTGTTCTGAAGAAATAATACAGTATTTAATAAGAACACGTGGAAATAATTGGATCTTGCCAAGAATAATTAGCTTTGCAGAGAGAAGATGAGGAGTAAATGTGTAGAACTTTACTAGTTTTACACAGAAAGATCTCATGTGTTGTGGACGGTAAACTGAGAATGAGTCAACAATTTTGTGCTATGGAAATAAAGTTAGTCATGATTTGGACCTATGTGTTAAGCAATTTAATTGTAAGAACACATAAAGTCCTTCTTCTCTAGCCATGTACTGAGAAGAAAAGCTATCAAACATTACATTGTTACGTAATCCATAACAATAGATACATCAGCTAAGTGGTGTAATCAAGGATACTGGCAAAAGTCTTAATTATAAAATATATCCAGAAAGATGGAAAGATCTAGGGCTGTTCATTTAAAAGAATACCATACGGGAAAATAGTAGCAATGTACAAGTATATAAAGAAATGTTGCAGCAAACAAGGAAAACATCGGTTTCCTACAGCCATGTTGGCTCAGATAAGACGTAACCTGTGTATACTGCACAAATAAAGAGCTTAGTTTAGCATTGGGTGGTAGTCTCTCTCAGTAAGTGCTGTGAAGCCCTGAAACAGGTTTATTGCAGAGGACTTTTGTTTTTTGTCACTAGACAGAGATTAGGCCCTAGTGATGCAGAGTATAATATGGAGAGTTTTTTATAGAACAAAGTCTTCTTGTTCTCAGCCACAGTAGAATTTCCTTTAGCAAAAGGCTCGCAAGGACACCGTGTCATTTCTGAATGCACTTCAAAGAATTTTTTCAAATTCTCACTTGTTTTAAATTATTCCGTAGTTGTATCACAGGCCAATGCATGCTGCAATGAAGGGTAAGAAGACAGCATTGTTACACATGTGTAGTAAAGCTCATGAAAACCTCCAAATAAAGGCTAGATCACCTTCCATCCTCCAAGGTAGCCATAAAGCATATGAAATTGGGCCACACTCTTTAATTCAGTCTCACTCAGTTTGAAAAGTGTGAAGTCTGTTTCCAGGGTGTTGCATGAAATGTTGTTAATGTGGATAGAAGACCGTGTGAAGTTGACTGAAGCCTACAAGCCTAAACCCATGTGCCTTTGGCAGTGTGAATTTTTTTAATAATGTAGAAATCTCTAGAATCTTGCCTACTGTAGAAACAGAAGTTTCTCTAATGTGGCTTGAATTTCATCAAGAACTAATGCCTACCATTTCAAATATTACCCATTATAAGTTCAGCATAACCTTTCCATATGGTTTTTGTCTGCATCACTTCATAGAAGCATACATTTTTTTCTTAAAAAAAAACCAAAAAACCACAAAAAACTAAAAAAAACCCAAACAGACAGAAAAAACCCAAAACAAACAAAAAACCCCCAAACAAAACAAAACGCATACAAAAAAAAAAACACAAAAAACACACACAAAAACAAACAAACAAACCCCAAAATACATACTACAAAAATGTCCACATGTTTCTTTCCCTGTCAAGGGAGTGGAAAAATGAAAGAGAGAATTAGAATAGTTACTAGAAAGAAAAAGACATTATTTCCTGTGAGGATGTTAAGTGGCTGTAACAGATCGCCCAGAGAAGCTGTGGATGCTCCATCCCTGGACGTGTTCAAGACCTGGTTGGATGGGGCTCGGAGCAACCAGATCTAATGGAAGGTGTCCCTGCCCATGGCAGTGCAGTTGGAACAAGATAAACTTTAAGGTCCTTTCCAATGCAAACCATTCAAGGATTCTGTGAATCTATTGTTATGTTGTTGTTTAATGTATTTATGGAAAAGGATAACTGTTACAACAGAAAAGAAGAGTGGAACTCCATAATCTGATCAGGTTGACTCATCAGGCTGAACAGGCTTTGACACTGCAAGAGCCAATATGTTTATCTCCTTGGAGGGTTTGGAGTCCACCGCTGACTTGGTCTCAGGCAGTTGTTAAACCCATTGTTTTCCTGAGTGCCTTTTTAAAGTAAATTAATTTTATTCTCATTTTGCAGTAAAATGCTTTGCTGTAAAGCTCAGTGTCTCAGAACACCAGATGTTTGATAGATAAGGACACTTGCAATTTTTTTGTCAAATGTAGCCTTTTATAGTTTCAAGATATTGTCGAAAGAGCTTGTCCTTGGAATTCAGGACAATAATGGAATGAAACTGTTTTTATCACACTGAGCAATTTTAAAATTGTACCATTTTCAATATTTGTTGCTCAGAAGGAAACAAAGAATGTCAGTCCTTCCATTTGTTAACAATTGCTATTTCCTGAGCAATATTGCTTGTTATTTAATTTGTTCTCCTTTTTAAATACTACTTATGTAATTGGGCTAATTCCAGTATGCGTCTTGTCTTGTTTCTTGTGTTTCCTTTAAAAGTATTAGGAAAAAAAAGAAAAAAAAAACCCAAACAAACAAACAAACAGGAAAAAAAAAACAAACCAAAACAAAACAAAACAAAAACAAAACGACAACAACAACAACAACAAAAACAACAACAACAGCAACAAAAAAAATCCCACAAAAAAAACTTTAAAAACCCAATCAAAACGGCCTTCCATATCACATGTAGGTGAAATACCTCTCCAGAGTTTAGGAAATGTGATGTTTTAAGAAATCACAGAAGACTTCACAAAAACAATTGAAGTGTCAGATAACATGCTTCATCCTCTTGAGAAGAATCTGCTTTGATAGATTTGAGGGCAAGGAAAGGAAAATCAAGGTAAAGCACTGATTCTGGCTGGCCAATAAGTGAGGTGTTTTTATCAATGTATAGATTTAAGTGTATATAATTTTCTGAAGTTATATCTTTTCCAAGGGGAAAGATCTCTTAATTTCTTCTAATCTTTCCATGTTTCTTGTATCTGTAAGTAGCAATTTAAATTAAATTATCATCTACAGTAGTCATCAATGAGAGAACTATTTTATGTATTAAAGCTCCTTCTCATCAGTCTGCGCCTGAAAAAAACAATATGCAAATTAAGTGTCTTATTGATTCATATTGAAGGAAAAGTAGCTGATTAGTTTCAATATTATGTTTTTTTCCAGTTGTAAAATCATTAGCAAATCACTACATACTAATATGGAATTATACCTTGGAGGAGAAGCATACTAGAAACAATTTTTTCTAGATTTATTTTAGCCTCTTTCATGGAATAGACCTTTCCCAGATACAGACATACACAGAGCTTTCAAAAATGTGCATTGTATTCTGTTCTGTTTGTTAGAAATATTTGAGATGGAAAAAAAGTACTGTTTGAAGTGACACCATTCAGGAAATAGCAGACTGGGAGGATACAAGGTGGTCTTGAAGATGATGAAATTGAATGAGTTTAGATAGGAGTAATGCAAGAGAACAACCAACAGGAATACCTTACTGTCAAAGTATAATGATCTGATTTTAACAGATGCCTCTGTCCAAATAGAAGTGTAAATGAGACCATACGCTGAAATCAGTAGTACAGATTTAATTTAACAGTCAATATGAGGTAGAGAGATAGAAAAAAATTGGAAGGTTGGGGGATGGGGATAGGGAGGAAAGAAACAGAATGAGAGATTAGGCAGAAGATAAAAAGATATCATATTCCCCCCTTGGATTCTTTCAGCATCCCTCTGGTCCTTCTACACCTTGGTCTTCAGTGGTGGGGATCTCCCTGTTGTTCACCTGGAGGTATCACCTTTATAAGTCCAAGTCTGGGGTATCCATGGGGCTTAGATGCCATTTACCCAACTTTGGCTGAGATGTGCATCCCTTTTCACAGTTTATATTTTTTGTCACTGTGTGTATTTTTTGTCCAGGTAAGTTTTAAGTACCCACAGTCTGCACATCAGAATTTTGTCTGGTGTACTAATTCCAGATCTTCACCTTTGTTAGGCCTGGAGTTAATTTCTTACTGTTTTGCAATCTGTGCTTATCTCAAATTCCATTGTGGTGGCTTATTTTATGGGGACAGTGCCTTCAGATAGGTAACTGCATTCTTTAAACCCTGACACCACCCTGACAGACCTAAATACTGTCTTCCAGGGGCTTTTCCTAAGTTCCTGGGTTATCTGTGGGGGTGATGCGTACATAGAAAAGACAAAGGAGAAAAGACAGAAGCAACAGTAGTAATAATGCCAGTAACCAAAAAATGTACAACAGCTATTCCAATAATTAAATACACAAATCCAATTGCAATTATCAACCCAATTCTCATTAGTCACAGCTCCCAATTTTTAAATCCTAAAGATTAGAATATGGACTTTAGCCAGGTATTGGCACTAATTTCCTGAAGCCAATCTTAGGGTTAAAGTGATTGGAAAAGTTCTGAAGTCTGATTAGCCATTTCTTTAACTGTGGCTTAGGCTTTTTTCATTGATGACAATGCATTCTGAATGTAATAGTGCATTAGGTTTCAGTAAGATTTAACATTCCATATACCCTTTATTCCTTTAATAGTACCATATCTAACACCAACTGACTTTGTAAACCCATTTTTGACACCTGCTGGAATTTCAAATTAAGATCTCTGACTCATATCCGGTCCATTACTGAAGGCCTGCTACATAATATTTCCAAGGACCCACTGTTCCTGTGTAAAAATTACCTTAAACCTAAAACCTCTACTTTGCCCCACCATATCTGGGGCACATATATTACTGATCCATTCTCAGCTTTGTTCAAGGGAACTAACTGTCATGTCCTTCCTGCTAATGAATAGTGAAAGACACTATTTGGACAAATGGATGGGATCACTATCCTGTACCTTAGACCAGCATGCATAGTTAGGCTCAGTCACTTTTCATCAGAATATTCCCAAACTACTCTAAGTGATGCACTATAGTGGCTTGTCTTGCAAGTTCAGCTGTCTATCAGGCACATTTGGGGCTTGAAATTAGGTATAGAATTACACAGCAAGTGTTGATTTTTAAGTTCCTTGCAGGAGTATCTGAAACAAATACACATGACACGTATTACAGCATGTATTTTCTCGGTCAGCCAAGACTCAAGGTGATGACCGGGTCTTGCAGCATAATTGATTATCTTTGTACACTGTAACACATGTGAATGGTTTTGTTGACGATGTGTCTTTACATACTTCAAAGGCTTCAAAATAGGGTTCTTTCTCAACCACATCAACATATAGTTGAAGGAATTTTGTAAATAATTGCAGAAATTCTGATTTGGAATGAACCCACATTCTTATCCTACTGGGTAATTCTACACACCATGATAAATTAAGTTTTACCACACAAAGTTCTCATACTAAATACAAAAAAGTTCTCATATAAGAAAAGTTCTTATATAAAAAGGTTTTAAGACAAACATATCTTTAAATTGAGCCTATACTCAGTTCTCCAGAGGACAGATTAAAGCCCTGTTGTGATTTAATTTTGACACAAAACAAAAGCTGGGGACTACTTTTGGTGGGGTCATAAGTGAAATTAATTCTCCTTCAAATTTAGTTGGTTTTTTCTCTGGGTTTTTTGTTGTTTTTTTTTTTTTTTTTTACTATTATTATTTGTTTTGTTTTATTTTATTTTAAGTGGGAAAATTGCTCTCACTACATTCATTTGCAGTTACTGCTACATGAAATTACACTCACGAGTTGGAAATATGTGTGGTCCAATGTGTACTGTAGTTACCATATTGATTGGAATAGATAAAAGAAGTGAGGTGAAGTAAATATTCTCTTAAGACACATGCTAGGAAACCTAAGAGAATGTTAATGTGTGTAATACAAGTATTTTAAAAAATAGTTACAGGTCTTGACAGCTGGAAAAAGGCTTCTCTGGATTTTATCCATGACCCATTTTCAGTCCATAGCTGCCCATAATTCTAATTTAGGAAGGGTGATTCAATCATTTTTCATGTAATATTTTCTTTTGTTTTGTTAAGATCATATAGGTTACTTATTTATATTTCTGCTGTTTCTGAAAAATTTTGCCAAGTCATGATTAAAAAAAGCCTTCTGGGGTAGAACTCAGAAGGTTAATACATGTTTGCATGATTCCAGTATGCATAAATTCTTGTGCCGACTCCCATGCTAAAGTTGGTTTAATTTTCTAATTCTCAATTGATTGAAATTAAAGAACACATCCATAAGATAAAAGTAAGCTTTGCCCACACAATTTATTTTTTCAGTAAAAGGACAAACTCAGCAAAAATAAAACTAACAATACATTAAGTAGTTTTTCTTATATAATCTTACTAATATTTGGGCTCCCAACAAGTTCCTGTCAATGAAAGCATTAACAAATCACAAAAACTGATAAATTGAAAATACAAGCAATTATGTGGGATAGTTAAATATTCCATCAGTTTTCATTATCAGCTTTCTATAAAAAGGTGCTTATCTGAAGTTCCTGTTGTGGTGGTTTTTCTTATGGGGACAATGTTTTGAGACATGCAATTGCATTCTTTAAGTCCTCACAGAAAGCTGACAGAGAAATTTATAGCAATCAAAACAAAATTAGACATCAACAAAGCCAGTGGTCAAAACAAAGTTGGACCCTCCAGTCAGATAATAATAGTCAAGGAGGACAGGAGTTGTGGCAGCTAGGGACAAAAGCTAAATAGTTGTCTTTTCAATGCTACAAGAAACCTAAGCTGGGAACAAAAATGCTTAAAAGAGTGAGGGAGAAAAACCACATTTTGATAAAAGGAAGTGCTACTAGGAAATCAGGGAATCTTTGTAATAAGATGAGAACCTCTGAAGAAGCTAACAATGTTGGTTTTCTGGGTTTTTGGTTGTTTCATTTTTTTTTCTCTCTTGCAGAAGGCAGTGCTTCAATGGATAGGTTTTTTTTGGTTGTTTGGTTGTTTGGTTGGTTATTTAGTTGGTTTTTTTTGCTATCACTCAAATTCAAAACAAACAAAACAAAACCTTACAGAAATCTAGGGCCTTTAAAAAGAAAAAAGGAACTTGCTGGAAGGCTATACTGCAGGAAATAATGCTTGTCTTCAGACAAATAAGGTTTGTAATGATGTAGTTTTTTAAAGTTTCTACATCAGTCTTCCTAGGCCTTTTAGAGTAGTTGTGTTTTGAAACATCAACTTAGCTGATATTTTGGTGTATTTTTTAAATTCCTATCCAGTGCTATGAATATGCGACACACAGTAGTTCCATGGGACCAATGTGTCATGGTAATGGAATAATAGCTGTATCCCCAGTATTAAGTAAAATAAATAATTGCAGTTGGTCCCTATAATGTTATCCCATATGATTTCCGTAATAAAATATACCTGTCAACATATATAATCACAATACTATATCTTACAGGGTGATGTGGTTATCATTGACTTGCACACCATTGCTTCAAGAAAAAAATCCAAAGTAAGCTTTGAATATTAATATGGCTTTGTGTATTTCTGTACATAATTTTCCAGTGTATTTTTTAGAGCAAGTACCTAAGGGTATTAGTAAAAGTGATCCACCTCTCTAGGTTTTTATTTTTATACAGCTTCTGTTAACTGGATGTAAAGGAGTGCTCACAATAAAGTTTCAAGAAACTCTGGTAGTTTTTTAGAGTATATATTATCTTTGAAACACAAAAATGCATCAAGTTGAAAAAAATACAGATTTCAGAATATACATATTATTTTATAGAAAACTACTCTTGTGCTAAGATTCTTGCCTTCAGTATAATCATTAAAATCAGCATAGGTTGTGGAAATACTATTTCATTTCTTAGTGCTAATTGTGCCAACTCAAGAATTCATTTGGGGAACAAAAATAAGTTTCCTATCTAAGAAATAGTAAAAGCTGGAAAGGCAAAATGGATGGGATATTGTGTCCCATATCAACCATGTTGAAAGCAGGTCAGAGGACGTGATCCTTGACCTTTGCTCAGCACTCATGAAGTCACACCTGGAGTGCTGGGTTCAGTTCTGGCCTTCTCAGTACAAAAGGGACATGGACAGACAGTGCAAAGTCCAGTGAAGGCCACCAAGATAAGTAAAGGAGACTGAAGTATCTCTTCTATGAGGAAAGGAACAAACACTTTGAATTGCAATGCAGAATTCCTACTTCCCTTGATGCTTACTTGTTCAGTTATGTTATCAGATGATATCTCAGCTTGGTGTCTGACCAAGCCTCTACATTCTGCAGAGAGCTGTGAAAGGTTTCTTGATTGTGCTGGAAATTATTTTTGGGATTCACTGATTATGCATGACTGCTGTTCTGAAAGAGACAACACAGGATACAATCTTGGCTTTCTGGCAGAGTATGAAAGTACACCTGAGCAAACCCAGAAGGTTTATCCAACCAGGTATTTCAGTGAAACATTTACCTAGGCTTTTCTCAGACATGTATCGGCATCAATGCTAAGCTTACTTAGATGAGCTGACATGAGAAACAGAAGGGCTGGGTAAGTTACACCCTCTTAACAGGGATAGAAGTGACCACATAATCTCTAGACGTACTGACTCCTGTGCCGTCCCTTGGGCTTCTCTGTTGTGCGTCATCTCTAGACTAGGTCAGTGGCTGTAGAGCACATACTGGTCTCCAGGGAGAGAACAGAAAACCCTGATCTCTCATACCCCTGAGAGCTTCAACTGTCCTTTCCATTTTCTTCAAGTCATCATCATAATTTGACTCTTTGAGGGATAATTCATGTTCCTGATACATCTTTAAAAGTAATTATAACTTAAATAAATGAAAAGGGCAAGAGAGACTGAACAATTAGGGGGAAAAAAGAGGGGGAGGGAGCGAGCATTTGACTTCTGTGGCAAATAACATGTAATTTCCAACAATTTGAAAAGAAACGGTCATGTTTTCTTTAGGACTCATCCATTTATTTTAAAAATATATTTTTCAAAATTTAATTTGTGCTTTCAGGAAGTAAGTGTAGAAAATTCCATAATGTCCTTTTAGAAATTGGTGACTAAGAATGATCCCTTTAAATGAATATAGCAGCATGTAGTTTGTTAAAATATATTTTTTCATTGCACGCTTAAATTTTTCCAGCATTGGTTAGGCTAAATATAACATGCATGCTGAAGGAGCAAAAGCTATACTCCTTAAGCTATGATGATGAGATAAGAACCAACAGAACATGAAGGGACCTATCAAGGTTACTCTGGGAACAGAGTTAAAGAATTTGTGGTTTGTAAAGCACATCCCTTTTCAAAAATATTTGTTTCTGTATTCTATTTATGGCCTTTCAAGGTGTCTATTATGCTTATCAACAGCATTTTTTTCCATTTTTTTCCATCAGGTGTTTCATTCCAAATGCCTATGCTGCTCTCTTCACCGCTGCTCTGGTGCCATTAATGTGCCTGGTGGTGGTTTTTGTGGTGTTTATCCATGCCTACCAGGTGACTCCTCAATGGAAGGCATATGATGATATTTTCAGAGGAAGAACAAATGCAGCAGGTATGATTTGTTGGCTACCCCTATGCAAACAAGTTGTACTTTCGAATGATATGGACTGTTCTTGACAGTTTAGAGAGCCCCACCTGAAACTGTGGTTCAGTAGATACCTACACACTTAGTTTATGATTAAGCCTGCTAGTGTCTCTTTGAAGTCTGTGAAAGTACTTTGATGATCAAAGCTATGCAGATGCTTAATGGTCTGAGGGGAATAAAAATATGTAAAACCGAGAACAAGAAATTAGTGTAACTGGCTTTGTGAATAAGTTTAGTCTAGCTGAAAAGAACAGAAATAAAACAAAGCACTGCCTTGCTTGGAGCACTGTGTCCCCATGCTAGATTTTGGCTGGGAATACTGAACATCCTGTCCCAGGGAGGGCTGGGGCTGCTCAGGTGCAATGATTGCCTGCTTGCAGAGCATGATCACCTATGGATGCAGGCTGTACCCCCTGCTCAACCCCAGGTGACGGCCACAGCTTTGGTCTCTGTGTTTTGCAGTGTATTTGGTGGCTGTAATGCCATGCACAGGCTGCTCTGTGCACTGGACTATTTGGAGTTAATGCCTCTGTTTTGATATTTCCTATGTTACTTGCAACTGAAACATGCTTGAAAGGAAATATCTGTCTTGTGCAAAACAGGAAGTTTCGGTCGGCCTCCTCTGTCAGAACAATTTCATCTACAACAACGTTCCCAAAATAAAGTTGCAGCAGTTTAGACCAATACTGTAATAATAATAATAGGACACTCTGTGGTAAGCTTAGAACATTTCTCTTGTCTTCAGGGTATTTTGTAAAAAGAAAACTAGTTTTATAACCTAGTGCAAATCAGTTTTTGATGTTTTGGTTATAGAGATATATTCTTTTCTTGAGAAAATGATAATAAATAAGTATTTATAATCTGGTCATTTCTGCAAATATTTCTGTCCTTTTTAACGACATAGTGTTAGCTTGGCTAAGATCTGTACGAATTTGGATAAGGTCTGATGATATTCAGGTGTTTGTTCTTTCATTTCTCTCTGATATAAATGTACAGATGTGGCTCCTCTTGTCAGTCTTTCATTTAATTTATTTATAATTAACTTTGTTTGGGTATCTCTAAGGATATTCCTTAATAATTTGTGGATGGTTAAGGCTTGTCTCAGGGCAGTTAAACTAAAGGAAAAAAGCAAACTGAACATTGAAATAATGCCACAAATGAAGTTGTCATGCAAAATGGCATAAAGTACTAATAGAAATTGTAACTGTGCATCATAAAGATATGAAATAGTAGGATTGAAACAAATCTTTGATTTAACATAGCATTCAGGATGTTTTCTTTCTTCAATAGAATCTAGAAATAGGGTGGAGAATACCAAATCTCAGAAGAAAAGGAAAAAAAATCAGGAAGAGAAAAGTTTAGTAAGATCCCTTCTTACTTTTAAGTCAATTGTAACTTTTCCTACTTATGCACCTGCAAGGCAAACTGCTGTTTTGCTACCAAAGAGCTTTTGTAAGGCCAGATTAAATACTTCATACAGTGATGGTGAGACCAGGCTGGAAAGAGGCTGTTAGAGAGGAAAACTATCTGTCTCCTGCAATTTATGGTGGCTGTAATTGTATAAGGGGTCTATGTGTAGCTGCGTTTGTGATTTAAGCTTCTAGAAAATATGATGATTTCTGTAGTTTGTAACATTCCCTATAACTATATAAAACAGTACTAACTGTTGACTAAAGGCCTCTGACTTTTTTGACTGAATATCTGTCAAGGTGGTGGTAGTATATTTACAGTTTTTAATGTCTTCTGGGTACACTGTGCTTATAAGACGTAGTCGAAGGCAGTTTGCAGTGGTAAGGCCTAGTATCACTATACATCTTGAATATTTACATTCACTCAGCTGCCTTTATCTTCTTAAAAAATTCCTGGGAGCTGCTCCTTCTTCTGTTATTGTAGCCATGTAAATGGCTGCTGTGGGAAACAACATTTCTCACATCAGTAAATTTGCCTGTAATCAGTTTCATGATGATATCTTACTTTTGAAACAATGAGGAGGTCTTGGATTATACCTGCACCAAGTTGCGGCTTACAAGACACTATGTGTTAGGAAGGTCTTTTGGCAATGTTGCCTCCTTAAATTTCACAGATATACATTGTTTTTTCTGTTTTCTTATGGCAGTGAATATGCCAGGGCTTCTGTCTGTTTCATCCAAAACCCGAGTTAAGGTGGAGCCACCAAGCAACACCTTATCTATGTCAAAGGCCTTAGAGAATTCAGGACAGATGGCATCAGTTGCTCTTCCCTTTTCTACTGATACAGTCACTCCATTATAGAAATGTCTAATAACCACATTATTCTTTTACAGCTATTAGAATAAATTCTGTAAATTCTATAAAACATCTTCCTGAACCTAGGTAGTAGCATGGTATTTTACTATTTTTTTCTCTCCGAGGAGCAGAGTTTGTTTCTACCCACACTAAAGGTGACTCCTGTGTATTTTTTCTTTCCCAAGAGCAAAATAACAATGCTGGATTTCACCTTACGTACCTAAAAGAAAACAATTGGTAGCTGCAAAGAGTATCTGTCTGTAGACAGATAAAAATTTTCTTGGAAAAATAGAGGGTATAATTGGAGGGTTTTTTACTTTTATTTATACACAGATGCCCATTTTTAATTGTACCTCCTTTCCTGTCATGCGTATATTCTTACTAGTCCTCTGGGTTTGTCCTGGGGATATGTCCCTCTCATACTCATCTCTCATACCCTATTCTGGTAGTTTCAAGAAAATACCATGGCTCAAAGACAGCCTAGCAAAAATCTTATTTTAGTAATTGATGTCAATTCCTTTGGCAGTGGTCTGTGATCTTCCTAGAAAGTGTTTATACTCTTTTCTTGTGGCTAGGCTATCACTGTAAAAGAATATTATTAAAACAAGGTTGTAGTGTAGAATAAACTCAAGTAAATAGGGCTTGCCAAATCTTAATTTGAGCAATATCCGCACTCCTCATTACCCCGTCTGATAACCAAATATGTGAGTTTGCGCTATCATGCTCTTTTTTTACTGTTCCAGAATTGCTCTGTTACTGGTCATGTTGATTTGCATGGTGATTGATACAGTTTACCCAGCTCAGGGTAAACTCAACCTCAACAGTAGTGGGCTCAAGAAAGGGCAATGGGCGAGACAAGAATTTGTTATCTCTTAGAGCAGTCAGCTCTTCCTTCTCAAAATGTTGGAAAGAAAAGTGTGAATGGTTGAAAAAACTGTGAAATCTGATTTTCAAGGAATGCTACCTCTACCTCTAGTGTAGTCATTCAGAGACAGGCATTGAGTTTGCTTAAAGAGTCTTCACTTTGTACTCATTCTGTTTGCCGGCCTTTCAGCAAACATGTTCTGTTGGCTGACTGTCCTCCTATATATAGAAGCTACCTTCTCAAAAGTTAGCCTTGACAGGAGCCAAGTCAGAAGCATTCATTGGATAAACAGCCTTTGGGTTAACTAATATTTAACTTTGCATCCCAGGACACACTTGGCCCTCCTGGCTGCCAGGACACTGCTGACTCATGTTCAACTTGCCGCTGACCAGGACCCCCAGGTCCCTTTCCATGGTGCTGCTTTCCAGCATCTCATTCCCCAGAATGTCCATCCATCCAGGGTTGTCCCATCCCAGGGGCAGAATCTGGCACTTTGCCTTGTTGAATTTCATGGGTTGGTGATTGCCCATCCCTCTGATTTGCTGAGGTCTCTCTGCAGGGCCTCCCTGCCTTCTAGGGAGTCAACAGTTCCTCCAAGTTTTATATCATTTGTCAACTTGCTTAGTATCCCTTCCAGTCCTGTGTCTAAGTCATTTATGAAGATGTTGAAGAGCACAGGACTGAGGATGGAGCCCTGTGAAAACCCACTAGTGACAGGTCCTAATATGCAAATATAGAAAATTAATAGTAACAGGACAGCAATCCAATATAAAAGGGTTTATTTTCTGTTTGCTAACCTTCCATAATTTCATAAAAAGATTTTAAAATGTAACAGAACAACTTGATTTTTTTCCCCTGATAATTGTAAATAGATGAGCTTCATTTATTGAATGAATCTTGAACCAGCATAATTTTCATGCCCTACTCATAAATATGTGGTACAACTTACCTGAATCAAATATCGTAATTACAAAATTGCCATAATTAATGTAAGATTAAATCTTCATGTTGCCAAAATAGAACTTAATGAAGAATGGCTTGGATATTTAGTTGTAAATTTTTAACTACCTACTTTCATCTTTCTTCATATAAATTTCTTTAATATAAAATAATAGAACAGTTTGGGTTGGAAGGGACCATAAAGATAATCTAGTTCCAGTCTCCAAATATATTTATTGTGTTAGGAGTATGCAAGTTCTAGTCACAGCAGAACATTCTGAATAGTCTGCCTATACCTACTACTGTCTGATGTTCTCAAGAAACAAATAAACCCACAAAATGCAAGTGCAGGACATTCCAAACATGCTTCTGTGCTCAGGAAATGATGCTGAGGACAGAGTTTTTGATTTCAAGTGAGAATGTATGCCTAAACATGTAGTTGCATGTCTTCCCTAACCTGTAAGATAGATGCTAAAATCTTTATCTCGAATAATAAGATGAATATCATGTATCCAAGAGAATCAAAGGAACAGTGAATTGCAGGAATGCTTTCATCTTGAAATGGCAACATGCATCTAGAAATCAAGAACCAGATGTTGACTACTTCTGAACTTAGAGTTATGGACAGTATTCACACTGTTTATCACACACACTGGATATAATATTTTAGTCTTCATAGTGTTCCAGGAGCTTTTATGTTTTGTAATTAGGAGGAAAACAAATCCTTGTCTTCTAGATTTTTTACAAACACTATTAAGACAAAATGCACAAGCATAATTAGAAGCTGAAATAAAGAACTAAGATGTGAATTTTGCTAATAACATAAATGCATCATCTTCACTTGAGTGATGTAGATTGCTTGCATGTGCTTCGTATGTCCAAATTAGCTTTTTTTCTTCAAAGAAATCTGCAGAAACAAGCTCACATACATGAGTTGTGACTGCACAGTTGTGAATTTAGCATTCATTTAATATACTACATCTTAATAATTTTGTTATGTGAAAATAAGTAGGCTCATATTTTTTTTTATTCTTTTGATTTGCTGCTTTTCTGGAATTTACCATGCTTCCTGCATAACAGTAATAGCATAAGCTATGATAAAGTGCCATTTTTTTCATTTTATTATGACACAAGTTGTCTTAAAGGTGTATGTGAAAGTTTGCCAAAACTCTGAGATTAAGTGCAAAGGTTAGAGAGGCTAGTCTTTTATGATTTTGAAGCAGTGATGTATGTTACACTTAACAGGACATGTGCTTTTCTTTCAGACAGTACTCTTTAATTTCAAAATTTTCCTTGCCAGAAGGATCAGCAGATCAAAAAATACAAATTAACAAGGAATAATATTTTGACACTTTTTTACTTCCTATTTCTACAAGCTATCAATGAACATTTTTTCTGTTTGATTTCTTGGACATGGACCTACCAGCTTTCTGGTTTTCAGTATCTGATACTGTTAAATTCTGCACATTTAACATTCCCAGTCAGGAATCAGTGATCCTATTATGATTCATTGATTGCATGTTCTTGGTGGTGGTATTTTCTTCTTTGAACTTTATGAGAGAAACCTGTTTTGTTTGTTTTAGGGGGTTTTTTTTGGTTGTTTTTTTTTTTCCTTTGGCTACAAAATCTGTTACCAAACTCCTTTCTTTTTACTGCAGCTGTCAAAAACAACTGAAAACAGGGATAGCAGGACTTGAAATACTGCTATTCAGGCTTATTTAAAAAAAAATATTTTTGTGGAATTTTTATATTACATTTCTAAGTTTAACTGATGACTTCTTGAGCAATAGCCTGTAAATATTTTACTAATTTAGGTCTCCCACAAATTGTTGAAATTCTGTGAAGCAACACACTCTCCCCAGTCATCTGGGAAATAAATGTTGATAAAGATCTTTCAGCTTTTCATGCAGTAGGTTTTCATGTTTAGCTAAAAACTGTTAAAAGCAATTAAATTTGCATTATCAGTGGCAGTTTAACAGCCTAAGGAGAAGATACATAGTAAATATTTATAGGTAAACTCAGAAGATAATTAAAGCTATATTATTCAATTGCTTCTTTTATTGAATTTCTTATTTATTAAAAAAATAAAGAAAAAGGAAAAGAAGAAAGAAAAAGACAATATGGACCAACACAGTGGTGAGAATACAGACATCTTGATACATTATGAAAGCACAGTTTATGCTTTGTTTTCCACAGTTAAATCATATATGTATTTTCTGCAAAGACACACTCTGGAATATACTTCAAAGCATTAATATTATTTTATTATTTTCAGTTTTCTGAATTTCTATTTGATTTAACATTTTTTATTATTCAGACTTTTTCTTTCTAACAGGAAGGAAGGAAGGAAGGAAGGAAGGAAGGAAGGAAGGAAGGAAGGAAGGAAGGAAGGAAGACGTTTAGGTTTCATAGGGCTTATACTTCTGCTTTGATGCCTTTAAGTGAGTTGTTGGTTAATTCAGATAGTAAATTTTCTAAGTGCTTGTTTATTGCTTTCCCTAACTTTTAAGAAAAAAAAACCTTATAGCAGGAAGGCATTTTTCACTATGCACCATGAGCAGTTGTTGACTGAACTTGTATAGGAGATTATCCATGACTTCTCCCGTGCCTGGTAAAATAGATTGTAGTAGGCAGCATGAAGCTATTAATTCACTACACAGGGATGAGAGGTTCACCATGGGAACTGTCACTTCATTAGTGAAGATACAATGCCATATTTTAATCCACCTCAATCTTCTTGCTGTTAGATGAGCTATCAAAAATGTGACAGTGCGTCGTGGTGCTGGGCTCCTGCTTATCTTGTTCATCTTCACAGTTGCTTCCACTTTCTTCTTCAGTGCTGCTCATCCTCCCAATCTTGGACTACCAAGAAGCCACATGGCTCCTAGTGCTGTTAGATGCAGAGACTGGCAGACATCCCCTTCCCATGATTTCCAAAAGACCTGGATCATGCATTTGAAGGGAGTTGATGGACAGGATGCACTTGCTACTGAAAAATAATTTTTCTTTTTTATTTTTTTAGGTGGCTTCATCCTTTGTTCTAAAATTTAGTATCTATCACCCCTTTTCTAATCCTTTCAGGCACACAAATGTGACAAGTGTTGCAGTTCTGAAGAAGCATGCACAGGCTGACTGGAACCACAGTCCTGTGGGGTTGAAATTCTTTGTGGACATCAGTAAGCAGCCTGCTTAGGTTGCAGTAGGTTTGGGTGTAGGCATAGGAGATAATGAGATTATTTTTCTCAGTAGGTTATTACAAACCATGGAATCATAGAATGGCTTGGGTTGGAAGGGTCTTTTAAAAGTCATCTAGTCCAACCTCCCTGCAATGAGCAGGGACGTCTTCAGATGCCTTATAAAGCAACAGAGGACAAAACTCTAAACTGCCACCAGTTTTTCTTTTCTTTGTGAGGTTTATTTCAGAAATATAGAATTGTGAGGATTTAGTTTGTTACAAACTTAAAAACACTGTAGGTGAAATTATAGCTGGAAATGTTCCATGTTTTGTTTACTGCTGTTTCTTGTTCTTGCTTCTACTATAAGGAAACCAAACAGCAAACACAAGGCTGACGGCTTTTTCAGCTAGGCAATCTGGCATTTTATTACCTGAATCTTATGATGTTACTGCAGAGTTCCTTGCACTGATAATTCCTCTGAACTATCAACGTTCAATATGATTTTGTGAAAGAAAAGTCCCCAGAAGATTACTTTATAGGAAAAAAAAGCCCCATGTCTGGTTAGGGAAGCTCCTGAGTTGTAAATATGAGAATTTCTGAGAGAAGTATCATATCCATCCAACTTTTTTGGCCCTTCTTGAACGCAAGGCCAGACAAATTTTTTATGTACCCAATACAATTCCTTTTAGGTTCTTGATGAGGTGATTACATTTTTCCATCATCCTCATATTTTTCTTAGTTCACAAATTCTGTAATCCAAACCCACAATGAAAATATTGCAGCCTATCTTTCAAATTCTAACCTTCATTGTTTTTGTGTGAATCATTAACAAAATCTTGTATTCACTCTAAAGACTCCCCTACTGTAGCAAACTACAATTTTACTACCCTTAATATTTATTGCAACGTACTGCAGCCCTCAGAACAGAAAAGTAATTTTATAGATGAACAAGGAAATTATCTTTTCTCAAAAATGAAGAAGTGACAAACAGGGGACACTTCCAGTTTGGTAAACTGAATGTATGCAATTTCACCTAGTTAAATATCAAACTGGACTGTGCTAAGTTTTCAAACTTTAAAATACTGTGACTAGAGCTGCATAAGCTGCATTTATTTATCTGTATTGAATTTGTCAACTCTGTCAGTGTTTCTTAAGCTTATAGTAAGGAAAAGGGGAGATGTTTCAAGGAAAGGCATGAACAGTCAGGACAATGATATATGCATATATACATTTATATTTATTTAAGGAGGGTGTGGACTACCTGTTGCTTAAATAAAATCTTCCATCACTCCTAGTATTAAAAAACAGTGTGATAAGTGTACAAAAAATGTGGACCAACATGGCTGGATTATAGAACTGCTATAACAACAGAACTGCTTTTCAGTGTCTCATTTACATCATAGTAACGTTGAGCTGACTTCTCCACATCAGTCTTATCTACTAATGTTTATCCAAATAATCTAGAGGCAACTGCTTACACTTGTACTTGGAGTATATGTCATGTCAATGAAGGTTCATCTGCTGAGAATAACCCTTTGGGGTTTCCTTGGGAAGGGATTGTTGGTTTTATTTTTATATGAAGAAAACTACAAATAATTAGACTATTTTGGTCCATAGCAAGCCTATTGGCATTCTTTTCCTTTGTGAAATTCTGATTTTACAAACTTTTAAGAATTTGTTGTTTTTTCTGATATGTTTGCTCTAATTATTGAGCTTTTGTTGCATCAAAATTCAGCAAATGGATATACAGAACTTGGACATCCAAGGCTTTAAATGCTGCCAAAGTTTCAACTCTGTATTAGCTCTTTGCAATACTGATAACGAGGCAATTGTTACCAGTGAAGAAAAAATAGAACAATAAACTGTACCAATATTCAGTATGTGGCAAAAAGCAGGCATCTTTATTCTTTTTCTTTTTAAAATGTTGTGTCAGACTTGGGGTATGCCTGCATTCAGAAGGCCCTTACTATTTGTACAGTATTAAACAAAATGGCTAAAGGGCTCCCACACTACTGTTTCTGGAACAAGCCTGTCAAAAACACATCCCCACTCTTCACTGATGCTGCTTAACTAATGTGGAGAGGAGCAATGTCTTGCCAAGCACTTCTGCCCCTGAGGTGTGCAGACCTGGTAAACATGGACTTTGAATTCTTCTGCAAACATGGTAACACAGGGGCTGGCTCTTGTCAGTTGGAGAAACATGTTGGGGTGAAACTTTTGTTTTCCTTATTGCAAACTTTGTCCAGGCAGACATCTTCCTGCTGGCATTCACTAAATCTTTTATGCTGTAAATACAGTGGGGAACATAAAATGGAAATGTATGTTTGCATCCTTAAAGACAGATTCTGCATATATTTTTGAGGATGAAAGAAATTCACTGATTCAGAGTCTATCTTGGGGGTCTCCTGGGCTGAGAGGAAGTTGTCACTCTAAGCTTTATTGGGTCAGATGTCTTACATTTGACTTGAAGGGGAAAATAACAACAAATTGAAGAATAAATTATTCTTATAATTTCCTACAACCCTGTAAGTGGCCAGAGCTGGGACTGTTTATGTATCCATATGTCATGGTTTGACACTGGCTAGAAGTCAGGCCTCCATGAAAAACTATTCACTCATTCTCCTCTGCTACAGCTGAGCAAAGGGGGGAAGGAAAAAACTGAAAAGTCTCATGGAGTGAGATAAGGATTAGGACAAAACACTTTAAGGGCAAAATAGGCTCAAATCTTAAAAGGTATAAAGAAAAAATATTAACAGAATTAAAAGAGGATAATGAGAACTAAAATAAACATTTAGAACTTCCCCATCCCCCCCTGACCAGCCCTTTCTTCCTTCCAACTGATGGTGCAGGGAGACAAAACATGGGGGCAGTTTAGTCAGTTTGTTACTTTTAAAAAATCTTTCTTCAGTTTGCTTAGGGAGAGGAGTCTCTTCTGTTATGTTGTGGGGTCCTTCTCACAGGAAACAGTTCTCTGTAACTTCTCCAGCATAGTTCTGATTTTCAGGAGTAGCAGTCCTGCCCAACCTGTTGTAATGTGATTTCCTCCCATGGGCAAAGCAATTTTCCCACAACCGTTTGCATAGGTCATTAGTTCACAGGGTGTAGTATTTTAAGGATGAGCTGTTCTAGTTTGGAAGCAAGGATCCTCTATCTCTGGAAGCAAGGGTCTTCTCTCTGTTCAACTTTCCCACTAGATTTCAGCTTTTCAGCATCCATGCACTCCAGCATGAACTCCTTTTCTCATGGGCTGTGAGTGGACCTCTGCATCCCCCCATGCACTTCATGAATGACAGGGAACCGGTTTGTTGTGTTATAGTCCTCCCCATGGCTTTCAGAAGAATCTCAGTTCCGACGCCCAAAGCACCTCCTGCCCTCCCTCCTTTCACCAGCCTTGGTGTTGCCATGTTGTTCTCACATGTCTTCACCTTCTCCTTTTCTCTGACTTGGGAGAGAATTGGTGTCCGTAGGTTTGTTTGTTCTCAAGTTTTGTCGATTGAGAAGTCATTATAGGGTTTAGCTGCACTGAAAGGTTGATCCCATCCGGGCTCCGCACTGGGGAATCGCTCGTCCATCCAGCGCCTCTCTTCATGCAGGGCACCGAAAAGGAGAAGCTGCTGCCACGGCCCCTGCCCTTCTGCCCTCAGCACAGCCAGCTAAAAGTGCTGAGCAAGCACAGTTCTCTGTGGGCCGTGCTGAGATAGCCCCGGCCGCATGGGCACTCCCAGCACTGCCCCTGGCTGCACGGTCCTGGCTGTGTGGCCATTTGTGGTGCTGGGATGGCCCCGTTGGCATGGCCCCTTGGCTGTGCTGGGAAGGGCCCCTGTGGCCACGCTGGGAGGGGCCCCTGTGGCCGTGCTGAGAAGGGCCCCTTGGCTATGCTGGAAGGGCCCCAGCAGCCACCTCACCATACTGGGAGGAGAGGAAGAAAAAGGAATTGCATGTGTTTTTTTTCCTTCTTAAATATGTCATCACAGAGGCGTTCCCAACTACTTTAATTGGCTTAGTAGCATGTTTATTTTCAGAGCCAGCCCATGCTTTGCCAGGCACGGAGGAAACTTCTAGCAGCTTTCCACAGAGAAAATCACTTCTGTGGCTGGCTTCTTCCCTCCTCACCAAAAAATCAAGCTATGCAAAACCAACACACCATAATTTTTCTTCTTTTCCCTTTCCTCTCAAATCGTAGAAATCTATTTTCTCTCAAAATTTCTAGAGCTTGCCAAGAGTTCTTCCATTCTTCTCCAAAATCCAGCATATTTTTTGACTTTATGTGTGTTCT
Source organism: Rhabdornis inornatus (assembly GCA_013397075.1). Lineage (NCBI taxonomy): Eukaryota > Metazoa > Chordata > Aves > Passeriformes > Rhabdornithidae > Rhabdornis > Rhabdornis inornatus. The sequence continues at coordinate 73,222 of VWZS01008705.1, read as the reverse complement.
TCCCACCACTTGGTTTGCTGAGCTGGGTTGTGCTTCTTCTGCCCCTCATACCTCCCAGACCCCTGACAGTGTCCTTCTTCTGGTCTTCTGATCCCTGAATGGGGTCATAAAAGCCCTGGGACCCCCACCCAACTGGAGCAGGAGAAGGGCTGCCCACCACAGGAGAACAAGCTCTAAGGTTAGCCACAGACAGCAAAACCGTGTCCTGGGTCAGTAATGCTTTAAAATGTGTTATTTCCAAAGGCGAAGCAGCTGAAGTGCTGTGTTTGTGGTTTGCAGAGATCCCCTTGGTCTTGTACCTCTTTGCCCTGATTTCCATCACCTGGCTGTGGGGAGGACTGCACATGGCTTACCGGCACCTCTGGATGTTAGTCTTCTTCATCATCTTCAACAGCCTGCAGGTAAGAGCCAGCATGTGGTCCTTTGGTCTTCTCGCTGACCTGGACGTGTCTTCTCCACTCATGTTTGTCATTTTGGCTTTGCCAGCTGAACAACATCCAGTAACTCAGTCACAGTGGAAGTGTGTATTCTTTTAATTTCTCAAACTGACATATGGAATGCATAAGCAAGGGATGTATTGTTTTTAAACAATAGCACTATATTGCATAGATTTCATTTCATAGGTGGTACACTCAGAAAATTGCTTGCTTCTGTATCTAAAGTGTTACTGAGATAATGATACCAGTAAAACTGAAGTATCTGCAGCCTTTGCAAAATCACTGAGTATTTAAAATTTCAAAGTGGATGTTAATAATAATATTAACCACACAAAGATTTTAAATTCTATTGCCCTAAGATTGATTTAATTTTTTTCTATTGTAGGAGGTGAGGCTTGAGGCTTAGCTTTTCTCATATAGCATATATATTGGTAAAGCAAATAACTTCTATTGAAAAAGCAAACAAATAAAGACTAAATGTTCATCATTAATAACAAAAGATGTAAATAGCTCTTTCCAAAATTTTACCCATGTAAGTGTTTCCATTGGGTTCTCTAATGCATTGCACTGCATTTAATACCATACTGCATATTATAGAAGTATTTCTAGAATAAAGGTTATTTTATCACAGATAGGAAAATATCTCTGATGTCTGAAAACAGTGAAATTAGTAGGAGATTTAAAATTATATATCAAAATCTTTGGAGAACAAGTTCTCCTGGACTCCAGTGTGCCCTTCTTAGGTTTTTTAGAACAGAAATCTCTTTGACACCTTTTAGTTCCCAATACCAAAAATCTTTATACCAATGAAATAAAAATTAATTAATTTAAAAGGCATGTCTTCATGAAATGGATTTATTTTTAATNACTTTTCTTATTTCTAGCCCTAGAGAATCAGTAAAATCTGAAATATAAAATAATCTTTTTTTTTATTCAAAGGAGGTGAAAACATTTCAAATGCATAGTCTCTTCCTTCTTGTTATTTAAAATCAAAACATGCATGTCTGGAGCTCCAACTCAAACTGTAGTAAACAAAAACTTTATTTTCAGCTATGAGGAGCTTAATAACTCCATTCTTTAAAGTGAATTTTTATCCTTTGCTTGATTTTTGTCATGTAAAATGTAATCGGACAATATCCACTATATTTTATAACTATTTACTAACTGGTTTTTTTTTTTTTTAAGTACAAAGTTACTATATACTTAAAAGGAAGAGAGCTTTTTCGTGTTGCATACCCTGGGAGAAGTTTAAGAAACAGAGTAGCTCTTTCACAGTACTACAGTTTTTAAATTTGTCTGTTTTAGTAGGTGATTGTCTTCAGTGCTTGTAAATCTCCATAATAAAACAAGCTTTAAAAATATTTCCTGGAATGCCCCACACTTTAAATAATCATCCCATACAGACTATTCTCCTCTTTTGAAGTTAGGATTTGTCTAGTCAAGAAATGGAAAAATTGATGTCTGATTCAAGTGACCAGACATGCTGCATGAAATGAAAATCAGGGAAGGAATAAAGTGAAAACACTGTAAATTTCTTTAATCTATGCTTTTCATCAAATAATCAGATACAACTAACTAATTTAGAGAAAATATCAGTATGCAAAGTCTTTGTGTAGAACAGAATTGTATATTACAAATACTGAAGAAAAATTATGGTTTTGCTGTAGGCAGGTGTAGCTTCAGAAAGGATTTTTAGACCACATTCCCACTGATGAAGGGCTGGTCTTGGGGACTGCTGAGAGTAATTCTGACTCACATGTTATGCAGAGCCACGTTCATCCAGCTCATGGACAGTCATGTCCAGTGTCCTTTGAAGATTTAATCTCAGCCCACCTGTTTGTGACTGGGAAAGGAAATGGGACTTGATAGTGGATAACACATTTTCACAATGATAAGAGTAGAAACTAGCTGTCTTCGTCATGCATTCTGTTGGCATCTTATTTTCATGTCTTTGTCAGCTCTCAGAATTGATGTTTGTTAAAACAAGGCCATTTTTCTGCTATAAAAGGTGGGTTTACCATTTATTGGTGAGCATTTCTGTTACACAACAAGCCCTGTTTCAGATGGAAAGCAATTCATTGTTCATTGAGAGTTTTTTAACATGACAGAAAAGAGGAGATGAAATAGTTAACAAGAAGCAGAGGCCTGATTCCCTGCTACTTAGGAGCTATGGGCTGTGTAAAGAAGCAGAACATGACTCGTTAAAATGCGTTAGATGTCCAAATGGATTCAACACAAGAGATTGAAAGGACATTGAATATTATCCATTGCGTTTGTTTAGCCTTATGACATGCATTTCCCAGGAAATGCAGTTGCTTGAAAATCATCCACTTAGTATAAATTGTTTCCAAGCACTTCCTGCAGGAAACAGTTCCCATCAGAGACAAGTTTATAGTAAGAGCTATTCTAGTGCATGGAGGAGAAAGAAACCTTTCCCTGTAACTTCAGGAGTAAACATGCAGTAGACGGCAGGACAATAGCTGATTTACAAAATAAAAAGTACATTTAGGAACCATGAAAGAAAAAGAAGTGTGTTTGGGATATCTGGTATTTTGAATTCCTTAACAATATGCACCTAATTGTCCTATCCATAAAACATCTGTGATGCAAAAACATACTCCATTGTCTTGCATGACAAGCCTCGGCTCCTCATCTTTTTTCTTGGGAAACAGAGAAAATGTTTACCTCTTTTCTTAACTTACGATTGTCATTGTGGATTAATCACAAGATACGTGTTTTTCTGGGGTCAGGAGTGAAAGAATAAGCTGCTACCTTGAGCACTTCTCTCAAATATTTGGATTTTCACAAGCTCTTTTACATGCACTATACCCATCTAAATGATCACCGTGTTTTTCATGCAGTTAGGGGAGTGTTTCTGATTTGTGCAGCTGATGTCAACAGAGGCATATTTGCATTCAGTGGATCCAAAGTTCAGGGCAGTGGGTGGATCTCTTCCTATTGTTTGCAAAGGGGTCAAAATGATGCTTCAGGCCCGTTCCTAGGCTATTCTCTGCAGCCAGCTTTCTTAGTATAATCTAGATATTTCTTTGGCTATATTTCCATCATCTCTCCATCCTCTACAATTTAGAGTGTATCTGCACTGTAAACTACAAGATGTTATGTCTGCCACAGCTACCCCGGTCACAGTTTCCTTGCAATATGCCCTAACATTCTCCTCTTTCAGCAATAATTTAATTTAATTTTTCAGTAAGTAATTTTGAATTGAAATGTTACTGTTATGAAATACTGTGGTATTACCCATCAACAGTATAAAACCTCAATTTTTCAGGAATATCAGCAGAAAAAATAAATGGCAACAGGTAGGTAACCCATTATTAATGACAGTATTCAAAAAATCTTTTTGTGTTTGTTTTGGATGATGCAGATGACGGTTAAATGTCTGCCTGTTCCATATTTGAGCACACTGGACAACTCATGCCTATGTAATAACCATCAGTGTTATATGCAAAGTACTTCTTCCCAAGAAACACAGGAAAAATTTTGAAGAGTTGACTGGTGGTTTTCCAAACTGAGCAAGCGGTCTGACTTGCCTAATGCAATTTCTCAGTTTAGAGACAAATTTCTCAAAAAGTTCTGAAAGTCAACTTATTTGTAGTAGATTGAAATGAGAAGATTCAGAAGTTCAGGTACCTGAAAAGCCTTTAACAAGAAATATGGACATACAGAAAAAAAATTGAACAGGTGCACATCCAAACCTGACATTGACTGGAGAAGATGAGATTAACAGAACTTCAGTAATTAAATTGATTAATTAAAATGATTAAAATATCTGCGACAAGCCAGAATGGGAGGAAAGGCTAATTTAAGTGGAAAAGGAGGTAAGATATCAAAGAAAACTAGTAGATATATTGGCAAAAAAACCCCCCAAATATTATAATGAAACAATAGAAAATTGTTGCGTTCTGAGTGTCTGTTGAAATGGTGAAGGTAGAGAAGCAGGAAGGGCCTTTGCAAGGGTTCTACAGTGATGTTTATTTCAGCCACGTGCATGGACAGTCCAGGGTTCAAAGGCAAAGGCCTGGTCTGAGGGTCTGGGTTTAAGTACCTGGGTATTCTGGGGCAGGGGAAGAAGCATCAGAGACCAATTACCAGGGGACATGGGGGTGTTACAGAGGTGGGGTTAGGGCAAAGGAGCCAATGGGGGAACAAGGTGAGAGTGACCGAAAGACTGAGGGACAGGGAGAGGACGGGCTGACCCAGGGTACAGAACAGGGCTTGCTATCCAGAAGCCATTAGTGTTTTCCCTAAATAGGGAATGCCTTTTAGGGTCTCCATAGAAAATATAGTAAGAGAAATCAAGGTGACACAGTTTCGGAAGAAGAAATAAAGGTTAAAAAATACCATGTATTGTGATAGTAAGAAGCGAGGAAAGATACACTGTTTTGTAAGTTGCTGCATTATATTATGCAGGAAAGCAAAAGTACACAGTTTATAAAGCTCATGCCAGTACTAGTCACAAATGAGCTATGTATTTTTTCATAGAGCATACTATTCAACTCTGGGATATAGCCAAGGGACACAGAGAGGGCCACCACTATAAATAGCTTGCTTCCTATGTCTTATGACATCTTCCAAAAGCTTCTGCTCTTATAAGTCAGAGATAGACTAGAAGATCCCATGCAGTGGTTCAGATTATCAAATACACACAAAACTAAACAAAACCCAGTACTAAACAGACATGAGATGTGAGTAAATGTGGCAGGCTGTAAAAGGGTGCCTACAGATTTTACAAAAGGTGATTCTACACTGCAAATAAGCCCAACAAAAGGCAATGGAGGCCTCATAGTAATGCCGAGATAAAATGAACTACAATTTATATTGAGGATATCAAGAAAAGGACATATGCTTGTTCAAGTAGATACAGTCCAACCAAATCTTCAGTCAGCTGAGTGCATAAACCAAACACAGTTAAACGCAGGCCAAACAATTCAAACACTACCCCAGACACAAAATAAAATACACATCCAAAGCAATTCACACCTGCATTTAGGCATCTGTTCAATAAAGCTGTTTCTGTTGGCTTGGATTCTTACCCGAAAGGAAAGACAATAGCATACTTAGAGCCGTTCACTTAACCTTGAAAGTTGTTTACTATGTGCATTTTTTAAAGTAAAAATAACTGCAATAAAGCAAGTAAAGAAAGAATGTCACTTTTGAGACTTCACACTTTTTGACATCAGCTAAACTTCTGGTTTGTAACCTTGATTGGATAGTAGCATTGTAGTAGCTGTGCAAATGTATGAAGCTGTCTATGAGACTTGATTACACCATGAATCAAGAGAATGCAACTATTTTATATCCCTTTTTCTATGTTTACAACTTCTTTCTTGAAGAGGAGTCCTCTCTCTGTGTCTAGTTACCACCTGAAACATACTTTAACATATAAATTCTGTAATTACTTATTATGGTAATTATGGAAATTATGGTAAAATATTTAGCTATTCAACTTCATACGTAATGGACACAAAATCAGTCTATAGCTGAAGACAAAATTTTAAAAAAACTGTGCATTGTCAAGTAAACATAGGAAGCATTTTTAGGATAGAAGTGAATATATTTTAAATATATGTGGGAAATTGATGTCAGAAGAGTTACTTGTGTTTAGAGCTGTGTTTATATTGTGTTTAAATAAGACATAGTGAAAGAGTGTACTGAAGTGGCCTTTTATTTACTGGATTTTCAACTAATCACTGAAAAAGCATTTAGACTTTTCAGTGACACATTTAAAATAGAAAAATGTGCCTATAATACATTTTTTAAAAAACAAATACAGTATTTAAATAAAATTTTAAATCATCCAGCATCTACAAAGCTCCTTCATCCATTCTTGAAGAATTTTACATTAATAATGTATTTCAGGAAAAATCTCTTAACACCAATTTTTTGCAATAGAAGGTGAAAAAGCAGTTTTAGCCATTCTCCTCGAGAGGTGTTAATAATGGCTGGAATTGTTGTTTTGGTTTAGTTTGATATTCCCGGCCAAGACACTAATAAATGTTATAGTTTAGGTTTGCTAATTTCAATATACTAATTTTCTGTTGTGAGATAGAATTAGGAGTAAAAGCAAGGCAGGCCTAAAACTTAAAAGGGTATGAAAGAAAAACTTTATTAACAACACAAAGAAAAGAAAAAAAAGAACCAAATTCAGAATAAGATCTTCAGACCACTTCTTCCTTTCCTCTCCCAACCTTCTTAACAACAACATACAAAAAAACCCACACTTCAGTCAGTTCCCAATAATAGTCTTTTCCAGTTCACTCCAGAGCGAGAAGTTTCCTCTTGTCAGGCCATAGGGACTTCTCCACAAGGAGAAAAAAACCAGTTCTTTCACGGCTTCACTTTCCACAAACTCCTCCCATCTTCACAGCTTTCCCAAGGCTGTGCTTATGGGCCGTGTTAAACTCATGGTGTATTTACTTTTAAGGATGAACTGTTCTGAAACAAAAGTTTTCTTCATCTTTCTTTCTCTCTGTTCATGCTTCATCTCCAGAAACAGAGATCCTCTTTTCTTCTTGGGGCGAACGATTCCCAACACAGGTGCTTTTGGTTAAATGATTTATCAAATGGAACACTCCAACCTCCCCATGTCTTTCTCCACGGTTTATAGGAATTTCTTAATGTAGTACAGTCCATCCCTATAACTTACAAAAGGATTTTCAGCCTAAATTCACAGTGTCTCCTCATTCTCCTTCCATCTGGAACCTGACTCCTGCTTCACTGACCTTGGCACCTTTTCTCTATTCTTTTCTCTCTCACTCAGAGGATTGAAGGTCTGCAAGTCTTATCTGAGCATTGAAAGAGTTAAGATCTCACACGGGGAATGCAGAGGCTGCAGCCAGGCCATGCAGGAACTGTGCCGGGATCTCACTAAACTCAGCTGCAGCACCCGCTGGCCATGGCCACCCTTCCTCCCTGCTGGGACATGCCAGCTTCACAGACAGGGGGTCCAGCCGCCTCCCTCCAGGCCGTGTGGGCAGCTGGGTGGGCTCAGCCACCCCTCGGCTGCTCTGAGCTGATGGCAGGGCTCTGCTGAGCTGAGGCTCCAGGGGGAGAAGGGAGAGCCAAAATCTTAGCAATGGGCCTCTCCTCTTCCTGCCCATCGGGGCCCCCGGAGCCAAACGGGGCCCGGCGGACTCACGGGCCCACCCCTGCCCACCCGGGCCACATGGAGGGGGAAGAGGGGGCCACATCGATGTTACCTTAAGAAAAGCAGGAAAAGAAAGCTTTTTTCTGGGTTACCGCCTTCAAAATGTGTTTTCATGGAGCGAACTAACATCTCTAATTTGTTTCTCAGGCTGTCAGTAACTCAACCAGCCTCCAGTTGGTCCCATCAACTCACAGAGGAAGTTCTCCTAGAGAAAAACCTCTGTGAGTCTGCCCTCCCCCAGGTGTAACCAGCACAACTGTGTAGCACATAACAAGCAAGAAATGCAACTATAACTGCTGCAATCAGTGGAAGTATATCTGTTGGATTGTTTGTTTTCTACTCCAACATATATCCACTGAAAAAGACTTGGGATCAGGTCTGTTCATTTTCCACGTCTGTCAATATGAGTCGACTTTTCTTCCTGTGAAGAATAAAATAACAAAATTAGTTTCATATCTGTAACAAATGACTCATCTTTTTTTTTTTTTTTAAATAATGTCGGTACAAGAAGTATATTGGTACAATCATAATGTAGAATCAGTTTACATATTTTCCTTTAAATTCAAACTACTGAATTCTTTACTGTTATTTTAAGACCATTAATTGATGGGGTATAAAGGGCTTGATCCGAAATGCTGAGGTGACTGAGGATAAGCATGGTAGCAAGGAAAAGATAACATTGCTCTCAAATTTTAGGAAAGCATAACTTAAGAAAATTGGGGATTGACAGTAGTAGGAAAAGTGAAATCTCTCTTGGAAATTTGGTAAAGCACATACCAGGCTTCACCAGAAGGATTTTATTCAGCAGATTGAGTTATCATGCTGTTCACTCAGAGTGAAGTCACGTGTTGAAAACTCCATCCAGTTTTGGAGTCTCCATTTCACAAGATGTGGAGAAACTGTAGGTGTCCAAGGAAAGGTTGCCACAGTGGTCAGAGGCCTGGATGGAGCACATGTCCTTTGAATAGTGCCTGAAGGAGCTAGGTTTATTTAGCCAGGAGGAAGACACCAATGGAAAATGTATTACCAGCATGCAAATATTTGGAAGGTGGTTAAAAAATTACGTTTTCATACTCTTCCACTCTACTCTCTTCATAGCCCCAGGTAAGAGCAACAAGGGTACATGGCCACAAAATTTTGGTGTGACGAGTTCAGACTGGGTATCAGGAAAAATAATTCATGAGAAGAAAGTAGGGAACTGGAACTGTTTCCTGAAGAGGTTTGTAATCTCCACTGTTGTAGGGCTTTAAAATTAATCTAGACAAGGTTATACTGACCTGATTAGTGGACTCTGAGTCTACTGAATTACCCATCTAGCCAGTTTTTCTTTATTCACAAGTGATTCACTGTTATAGAAAAACACCAGTTACATGGACTGAATCAATTTTTTGGGAAAACACCAAATATTATAGAACTAATGATAAACCCAAAAATCTGGGAATTATATAGGTAAGAAAGTTTAAATAAGACTTTGTCTGTCTTCAGGAATGAGTTTGAAGCAGTGGATTCAGTTTCGTATGTTTCAGCATGGCAGAGTGGTCCCTGTGCATACATATCTTCCTGCCGAGCATTGTTGCCTTATGGAGGGTGGTCCAGATTTTTCTATGAAATAAATGCATGTGAAGTTTTAATACTCTCTAGGAAAAGAACCGTTCCCTTTTCTTCCACCCACATATTTTCTGCACAAGAACCTATACTGTCTATACTGTACAAGCCTTATGTTTCACCAGTATGAGAAGGATAGTTTCTCCTTTTCTTTATAATAAGATGAAGCCTTGTTTGGGAGTTTGTAAAGTTAATATAAAAAATATTAAATATTTTCCTTGTTTTATGTACAGCTTCAGTGTCCTTCAAGCAACTACTGCAGAAAGAGTGAATGCTCTACTGAATTTATCTCTCATAATTTCATTATTACTCAACATATTAATGACATGCAATTTTAGCAGAAACCATGATAAGCTAAGATTTCATTAAATGTTTCATAAAGTAACACTGAAATTCCGTAAAGATTGATTAAATAAACTTCTTTTTTTCCCACTGAAGTGTATGCAACACAAAGGCCTCTTCCTATTTTATTGTATCCTTGACTTAGAATACGTTTTAAACAGGTGCCACTTTTGGAAATTGTTTCATTTTTTGTAATGTCATCCATCTGATGAGTGTGGAAGGAATAGGACTTTAAGGACCACCACACAGCCATGATTTGTAGATGACTTTTGAATTGGTAAGAGAAGAGTACAGGGAGGGGTATTAAAAATGTGGACAGATTGAGAAAAATAAAATCCAATTAGTTTGGTCCGTATGGAATAATGCATGAAAGAACTTCTGTCATATATGTTAAGTTATTGCATACAGCCATCAGTGTGAGTTCAGAAGGAGTTCCAAAATTAAAAAAAATAGTGACCACTTAACAATTTTCTCACCTAGACACAGTTAAAATCACCTTGAAACCATCCATGAGACCAGTCTTTGGCAGCTTTTCCTACTAGCACTTAAATAACCCACTAGTATTAATCTACAGTGAAGGCAGAGTTGATATGACATTGCTAGCCTAGGAAATAAGGAATCCGAAGTTGTCCAAACCAGGACAAAATTAGCCTAGAATAAACTTTTCAATGGATTCTTTTTAGAAGTGCTTTCCTCTAAAGAATCCCAGAATCATCTAGGTTGGGAAAGCCCTTTGAGACCATGGAGTCCGACCTATGACCCAACACCACCCTGTCAATTGGACCATGACACTGAGTGTCATATCCAATCTTTTCTTAAACATGTCCAGGGACGGTGATTCCACCACCTCCCTGGGCAGCCCATTCCAATGACCCATCACTCCTTCTGTGAAGAACTTCTTTCTAATATCCAGCCTAAAATTCCACTGGCATAGCTTAAGATTGTGTCCTCTTGTCCTGGTTGTTGGTGTGGACTAAAGAGAAGGTTACCAGCCAAAAGAAACAGTGACTCTTTGAAACAATGGCATGATATGAAAATTGGTTGTCTTTAACTCAAAAGTGGTTTGGAATAAAATGAAGAAAGAATCCATGAAATAAGGCTGGGAGTCTTCTGTACATCAGCAAACATTTTTGTGCTACAACAATGGCTCAGTTATGTCTTCTAACTGTGTTTGATTTTGGCAGCTAGAAGCCTGTTAGTTTGATAGCAGTTTCACAATTAAAGATCGGATACTTATAAATAATACCTGGTTCGAATGTATTGACATTATCGTATTAATCCAAGATGTTACTTCTAACCTGGACAAAATAAAAGTGGTAGATCTGTTCAACTCATAGGCAGGTATTTAACTACCTCAGCAAAACTGAAGGAGTAAGAGTAAAGGAAAATATACGGTGAAAATAAAAGGAGAAAAGTATAAAAATAGTAATACTGGATCTTGATACTAACCTTTACTTGAATTTTCCTTGTGAGCATGGCAGAAGAAATGCTACTATAGCTGTTTTATTACAGAGATTTAGGTATTATTGTTTATTCAGAGGACTGACGTGTATTCTATGTAATGAAACAGATGAGTTTTAGTCTGCCAAATTACTTAATAGGAATTATATGAGATCCAGCCACACTAAGTGCAGAATTATGCACTAAGATACAAGTGGTGAAAGAATTTCTATATTTCTATAGAATAGAAATGTATAGAATTTCTATAAATTGGTAAGTTATGTATATGTAGATACATATAAGAAGTAGAAACTGGGATGAACGTATCACTTATCTCAGAACAAATGCAAATCAGAAGCATAATATGGGTCTGAAAGAAATAAATATAATGTTCACTTTGTAAACAAGAGCAATTTTAATGCTATTGTAAAGGGTATTGGTGATACATTATTTGGGATCCTGTGAACATTTCTAAGCCCATTGGTCCAAGAGATTAATTCTGTATATTGTAGCAGTAGGGAAAAAAAGTATGAGTGGTGAGCAGGGATTTGAAAACCTCATTTCAGAAGCCTCATAATGTTTCACATTACCTATCATCTATTGTCTGTACCGATATTGGCCTTGATCCAGCAGCTATATAATCACACTGGTGTCATCTTGCATGCAAAATAGTATACCCTAGTTTTTTAGTAACTTCAGTCTGTTATCAGAATTTAGTCTAATTAAGAACAGCTCTTTGAGTTCCAGCATCTCGGTTTTGTTCAGAGGCAGTGTGATTTGAGGGCACAGACAAAACACACTGAGCATCTTTCATAGTTATATTCACTCTGCCTGCATCTGGTAGCACTGACAGCTGTGGGACAAACACTTAAACATCTAAACTGCTCAGAAACACTGAATGTGGTGTGACCTCATACCACTAAGTTCTTTAAGATTTTCAATTTTTCATCTGTTGACAAAAAGTCCATTACTTTAAGCAGTGTGTTAACTGCACTGTTAACTGTCATAAATCATGTAAGTTAGTTTGTATGAAAATATGTGAATGTAATGTTGTCAGCGTTTCCTTTTCATATCAAATGTTGGTGATGGATTTTACTCTCCAAAAGGAAATATGTCAACAGTTAGATGTGAGATCTGCATATAACTGCTTAGAAGCAGCTCTCTTGGGAGGTTTTCTGTTGCATATGATGACTCCAAATCTTTTGGGTCTGGAAGGAGTTGAGCAACTGTGAAGCTGGAGCTAACCACAGTTGGATGACAATTGCTAAATTATGTTTTCTTTATTTTCAGCAAAATGCCAAGTATTGCACTTTTGCTTTTGCCTTTACAAAGGTCAGTTGGACTTTAAAAGCATCAAATCAGCTTGTACAGGCAACTGATTGTTTGTTTAAATCTTCAGATATGTTGTCTTGCTGTTACAATGGAGACATGAAAAGTTTTAGTGACAAAGATCCTCAATTAAAAAACTAGGAACCACACTTAAAATTTTTTCTTTTTCCTTTGTATATCTTAAAGAAGAGTGATCAGGAGATTTAGTTTGAGAGGGCTACCATTTTATTTTCNTGGAGACTTGCTAATGTTCTGATTGTGCTTCAAAAAATATGGAAGAGTAAAGCAAGGTGAAAATTGTGATTTATCCTTATATACGTTCAAATACTCTGCATAACTAGTGATAGGTTATGAAATTTTGGTATTTCTTATTCCCCAGAACCCTCTGGGGTTAAACTTTTGAGTTCCAGAAAAGATAAAATTGGCATTTAAATACACAGAGTGATTCCATTCTGAGTAAAGCAGAGCCAGCAGCTCTTGCAGAATTTTTTTCTCGTTCCTCACTTCTGAAAGGTAACAGGAAAACAGTGATATTCAGAATGAAGATTTCTGCTTTCCTTTAAAGCTTTGTTGTTTTCACACTAGCTT
>VWZS01008705.1:34269-60283 GCA_013397075.1 Rhabdornis inornatus | reverse complement strand
CCCGCCCCCCCATTATTAGCCAAGTAAGCCAATGTATGTGACAGAAACTTTTACTTCATAAAAGGAATATATATTTACAGATCTGTTTTCAATTCTCTAGGTTCATTTTCTTTAGTGAACAGGAAAGGGTTAGTCACACTCCCCACCACTGGGTACCTAATTTATCACACTGATGTCCAAAGGATTTTTATGTGGTCAGTAAGGAGGGAAATGTGATTCCAGAGGATGCTTCACCAGAAATATATGCGATTCCTGCTTTCATTCAATAGAGCATTTCTGTATTTAGGCTCTGTGATTTCATCCCAAAGACAATACTGTCATTAAGCATCTTTGCCCCCTTCTGCGTGGAATTAAAAAAAAATACTATCTAGTCATTGCATACATTGAAAACAGAAAGTCTGAAATCACCCATCCCAATATTTCCTGGGATTATTTCAGAATCCTTTTTCATTTGCCCCAAATAAATGGGTAATCTCAAAAGGAGAAGCAAATTATTTCTACCCACATTTCAACAGGGTCGTTGTTTTGCAGATAAGCACACTGTACAAGTCCTTCACAAAGCTCCACGTGAAGCCATAGAGTAATGATGAGATTTTTGGAACACTTGAAGGTTTTTTTAAGAATCACTATATAAAGACATAGTCTAAACTCTAAAATAATCTAAAAAGTATTTTAACCAAGATCTAGCTGTGTGTGCTAAATTTTGTCTGAAGTTATTATACCAGTCCATTGAAAAACAGTTTCACTGTTCTACTTTCCTTCAGGACAAATGAAAACCAACTGAGAAAGTTTCTTTAGAGTAGGTTACATACAAAACTTTAGAAATATTTAAATTAATGAAAATTTTGATCACTTTGCACCAAATATGTTTGTAATAAAGCACATAACTATTTGGTGTATTTAGAAAAATTCACAGAAATTTGAAAATAGGGAAAATAAAAACTTGGAAATGTAGTATTTTCACTAATGGAATATAAATTTAGGTTCATACATTGTAAAGAAATTTCAAGGAACACACAAATAATCATTTGCTGCTTGTGCAAATGATCACAATAGAATACAATGATATATGAAAAACAGACACTAATTTATTTTTTATTTACAATTTTTTTTTGTAGTTCACCTGTAGATTGTCATGTCTGTCTGACCAGCCTGTCAATCTTCAGTGATGGGTATTATCATCTAATTATAGATGGCTGAAATGGGAAGATAAGTGGCTTTTCTGGAGCCAACACACTTGCAATATGAAGCAAACTTAATGGCTCCTACATTCCCGTTTTTTTCTTAATTTATTAAACCACATTACCACCAACCTCTCAGTCTGTATTGCCTCAAGTACTTTATTTTTGGAATGGATTGTATTTTCTAATTGGAAACCAACTTTAGTTCTAATAGAGCACTAAATTTCTGTAACAGTAAAAAGTAAAAGGAGCTGTGGGATGAATGATTTTCAGGACAATCTAAATAAAGATCCTCTTCCTGAAAATGTCTCTTTTTAGAATTGCCACCCTCATTTTCATTGACAAAGAGCATTAGCACACACTCTTTAGCCAGTTTGCTGACACGGTTTGGCTTAATTTGTAAAACTTATTTGTAATAGATAAAATTGGAGGAAAGAGACCATTATTATCATCCTTGCCTCCATTACTTCTGGTAATGCAATTTTGTGTCTAATTTTACCTGTAGTTTTGCATGTAGTAATTCACTTTGCACGAATCTAACCTAATGGAGTGAGTGCAGCTGCAAGTAACTGAATGCATATGCTTTGAGGAACTCTGTATCTGAATTCAGGGGAAGGTTCTGTGTGGAGCAGTTACCTAGCATTTAGGGTGGAAGTTCATCTGAATGCTATAACTTGCATTTTTGCTGAGTGTTCAGAGAACAATTGTGCCTTGCACCTAGTTTATCAATATTAAATTACCTTTACAGAAACGTAAAGTTTTGTATATATGGTTATAGATAATTGCAGGTAAACACGAATTAATATATAAATATTTGAAAATATTTTTTATGTCTTAGTCATCCCAGGCACCACCGTAAAAACTCTCACAACTGTTGTAGCTTTGAAAGACTTCTAAGGAGAAACATGTACTAACTGTGAGGTGTACGTGGAGAGACAGGCTATGGTTTTACACAGAGAGGCCTTGGAAAAACTGGCTTGGCTGAGTCATTATGTTACATTACACTGAAGTGTTCTGAGGGACCCTGCATCAAGGACCACCATCCCAATATTGGTTGTGGACACACACTGCTCAATATAAGAGCAAAAAAAAATAAGCATGCTCAGGTTCTTTCAATTCCTAGTGTCCTCACTAGAACGGGATATTGAACATCACCCTACAAATTTCTGCATTCATTAAATTAAATGAATTATTGTAATTATTAAATACATTAAATGACACTGCCACACCACGCTATGAGAATGCCATACTTCCCTATGTCACTGAGTTTTCTAGAGATTTATGTTTAATCTGCTTAACATAAAATTGTTTCAAAATCCACTTGCCTGGCACGGTTTCCCTGTCTCAGTTCAGAATTTCATACAAATTCCCTCAGGACATTGCTTTTATGTCTCACCAGGCTTTTCATTACTTACTTATCAGCCCATTTCTTCTGCTAACTTTGGCGAGGAGCCAAAATGCTTCTGCAAACATCTGAACATGCACATTTTGGAGGTGGAAGTCCAATTAGGTCAGTGTTCCCCATCAGGTCTGACTGTAAGTACCTCCAGGGTTGTGCAGCTCACCTCTCTGTGTTGGTCCTGCTCAGTAGGCAGAGCCAGTGCTGTCTGGGATGGAGGCAGGGAGGAATGAGGTTGGAGTTTTCTCCCAGCTCTGAGTGGTGAAAGGATAATGGCAGAACTGGTAGCTGCCACTGGGAACAAAAAAGTGCAAAGGAAGACAAAGTCTAAGAAGCAAAAATACTAAAGTAAAAAAACCACACAAAAAAATCCAAACCAAAACACAAAAAATAAAGAGGCACTGGTCAGAGCCATGCACTCTCCTCTTGACCCACATGCTCTGCAGCTGGTGGCTATCTGCGTTTGCTCTGCACTGGACTTGCCTTGCAGCCCAGACAGCTCTGTCAAACACTTTGGATGATTTTGCAATGAGAAAACACGATCATGCAGGGCCAGCAGTTTTTGCCGTAGAAAGGTGCTGGAAAAGAATAGAGAGCAATCTCCAGTCCTCACACAAAGCAGGACACCTTAGAAGGACATATATTCCATGCTGAGCAATAGGAAAATAAAAGCTAAAATAAAAACAAACAAAATCAGAAACAAAAACAAAACAACAAAAAACAGCTGAGAAATTTATTGCTTTTAAAAACATGTGAAAGTCCATCCTTCAACAGTTCCTATAATTGTTTTCCTCTGAAGAAACACTCCACAGATAGCAGGAATGGGTCACAGACCAGGCCATATCAAAATCATTTTAAGTGTTGCAAACATGCCTTAGGTTTCTGGCATTAGTCCATTGCAGAGAATTTCCAAGAAGAAGGGAGCTTCTTATTTACCAGGTGCAAGGAGAACCAACTGTTTTGATACATATTTCATGACTTACACTATCATTTGCTGACTATGGGTAAAGCTACTTTATGGCAAAGTTCAATGAATATACCAACATGTGGAAACCAAATGTTTCATGTGCTTAGTTTTGAAATATATATATATCCTTTGTCATTACATTGGTATGCATTGACATACAATTTATGGTTTTATTAGTAGAATAAATAACTAAACACTAATAACTAAATACTATATAAAATATAAAATAATATTTAATTATACTATATATACTTAGTTATGTTATATAGGCCATTACTCTCCCAAGTGTTGTTCTTGTCTCAGAAATGCAGAGGGAGCCCTGTTTAGAGTCATTAGAATTGCCTCAATGTTAATTTAATTTACTTTCTATTTTCTGTAAATTTTCCTTCTTTTATATTTTTTACACATAGTTTGTGTTTNTTCCAAAGGAGCATGGCCAGCAGGGCAAAGGAGGCGATTCTGCCCCTCTGCTCTGCTCTTGTGGGACCCCACCTGGAGTGCTGTGTACAGCTCTGGTGTCCCAACAGAAGGAGGCCATGGAACTGTTGGAGCAAGTCCAGAGGAGGGCCAAGAAGTTGATAAGAGGACTGGAGCACTCCCCTAAGAATACAGGTTGAGAAATCTAGGGCTGTTCAGCCTGGGAAAGAGAAGGTTGTATAGAGAACTCCTAGCAACCTTCCAGTAACTGAAGAGGGCATACTGGAAAGCTGGAGAAGGACTGCTTTTCAGGAACTGTAGTGATAGGACAAGGAATAATGGGTACCAACTGAAAGAGGGGAAATTTAGGTTACATATTCGGAAGAAATTTTTCACTGTGAGGATGGTGAGGTACTGGAACAGGTTGCCCAGAGAGATTGTGGATGCCCCAACCCTGGTGCTGTTCAGGGCCAGTTTGGATAAATTCTTGAGCAATCTGGTCTAATGAGAGGTGTCCCTGTCCATGCAGCTGGGGTCAGGAATGGATGATCTTTAACATGTATTCCAAATCCTTAGCATTGTATGATTCTGTGATTAGTATGAGTCTGTTTTTTATTTTACTCTGAGTAGCACTCTCTGTGAAAAGAGATCTCAAGTATTTTCTTGAGGTACATTTTATTCTCTCCTTGCACAGACTGGGGGCTTATTATCTCAAGCCAGGAAGTGAGTGATTTCAATGACAGAGCCAAATTACACCTCCACTTACTCTTGTTCACCTACCTGTCAGATATGGAAGGACGTCTAGTCTTTGTTCTCATTTTTGCCCACATTTGCCTTTCCTTGAGGAGCATACCTAACAAAAATAGTTTTATCTTCCTGCTTTATAAGACTTGTCTTCTGCCGTTCCTGAATCTGTGGAAAGGCAGTAAGTATCTATGGGATTTTTTCACTAAAATCAAGAGAAGTAGGGAGTATAAATTGCTGACAGTTCTCATGACTATCACTTAACAGCAAAGCCTGCTATACAAGAACTGTAGTTCTGAGACAGTCAGTTGTCTGGCAAAATTGCTTCTTGTAATAACTTACACATCTGTTATTCTGGATGTAAAAAGCATTAAAAAGTCATTATAAGATATTTGCCGGGGTCAGTTTTAACTAAGGGATGATTGAACATTGTGAGACTTTGTTTTGTTCCTTACAGCCCTGTGTGTCTGTAGCTCTCAAACTGGCTGCAGCATCACCAAAGGCTTTTCCAAATAGTCAGAGAATGCTGGAGTACACAACACTCTATTCTCATCAGTCTCGCCCTAAAACACTCAAGCAGAAGATATGACAAATAATTGCACCAGTTATCTACAATCCTTCAGTTCCATCCAAGACAGTTTTTTGAAGGTTTCTTGAATTTATGTCTTCTGAGGTTGCAGAGTTTTTGTTGCAACTCTTTATGGCACTGCACTGAAATGCTCCCAAATAGATAGTTTATCTAGTTCTTCAGTCAGAGTAACAAGAATCAACGGGACAACAGTAGGCATAAGAGAGATTATGACAGTGAAAGAATTCCTTAAAAGGAATATCCTTGTAGGATAAAGCGTAAGAAGAATCTAATGCAAAGAGGACCTCAACGGATGATGTCTCCAGTTTCTGTTGCCTGTGCAGGAAAGAAAAATGAAAAAAAAAAAAGGCAGTGGGGAAGAAAATTCACAGGCTAAGAATTGGGACAGAGATGGAGAGCAATGGGGTGTCAGTCTGCTTCATCTGCTCTCATCTGCTCTTGATTGTTCTTAACCTCCTGCCACCTCTCTTTTAATGTTGAATCTGTGCCCTTGAAACAAACCACAACTGACCAAAAGAAACCCAAAAATCCAACCAAAAAACCCCAAAATAAAACCCTCCAAGACCTTTTTTACCACTTACAGTGCTGAAATGAGAGATAAAAATGGCAGTTGTGTGGGAGTAGTTACAAGTGTGCTGAGAGCTATGGAAAATATTGATAGTGAATATTGAGTATCCAAGCAAATCTGCTTTTTAAACATGTGCCAAAGTGTGTGAACCTGTAAGGTAAGACTTAGCCAAGTTTAGACTAAATCTGAGCTGAGTGCAGTTTGCCAGAAAGGTATTTAAAAAGCTTTGGCTTTGAGTAGAAGGTGCAAGATTCAGCATGGTGTTGGCATAGCTGGCTCTGCATAAAAAGAAACTTGGCACTGTATACTAAAGTTTCAGATGAAACATTAGTATTAGGAAAACTTGTTCAAAATCCTGAAAGCACAGTATTTTTTTCATTATTACAGAATACATCTGTAACCTGTTTATCTGTGGAATTAAAACTTTACCAAAAAATGAAAACACTCACAGTAAGTATATTTCAAGGCAGACCTTTAAATGCATTTTCAATTTAATGATAGATACATGAATTATTACTTTTCTTTATTCCATTTTTTAAGGTGGCTTCTGTTCTTGTGTGTGTGTGTGTGTGTGTGTGTGTGTGTGTGTGTGTGTGTGTGGTGGCAGTTAGTGGTTCAACAGGTGATGCCTGCCAACATGGTATGGGTTTTGCAGTCCTGAATTATATTTATTTATCCTTGATTATGTTTATTATTGGTTTTTTGCTTCTGATGTTAACTTTTAGGTCTTCGGCTGTAACTGACACAAATCTTGTCCTACAGAGCAAAATGGGGTGTAAATGCCTCAGGAAGCAAAGTGCAGATAAGCAGTAAACATTCACAGTTGAAACTGTGATAAGATAAATTGCATGATTGATAAGAATTACAATGGTTTCATCAAAACTGCTGCTTAACGGCAAATAAACATTCTAACACTTGATACACAGCAGGTCCAAAGTCTACTTACTAAGTGCAATCATCAGCTGATGGAGTTGCACGGCTACAGTTTTACAACAATCACTTTGAATGCTAAGAAAAAGAATAACATTTAAACAAAGGGTCTTTGATTTATATTTCAAAGGTTGTTGTTTCTGAAGAGCCATGAGTGGGAGAGGTTAAGTGGTAGCTTAAGATGTATTGTATGACTAAGGTGATACTTCTGTCATAATAGCAACAATAAAAGATCTTCAATCTGCTTTCAAAAGAAAATGTACATTAAAGACTGCATAGAAAAATGCCATGCCATAAATTATGATAATTTATCATAATTATCTCTAAAAACAAGGAAAGGAAGCAGGAAAGGAAGGAAAGCTTTCCTTGCAGAAAGAAATAGAGGATTATATGTTTTGTGTTTGCCACTTGGCTCACATTATTAATACTACTACATATATGAATATACAGTTCCATAACTAATCAAAAAATTATTAGGAAAGACAATATTATCAAATTTATATCATGTATTTTACAATGGCACTGGTTATGATTTCTTGAATATGATTCCTTTAATTTTGTGAGTAATTTTTTGCTTTGAAGAGACTAGCTTTTAAAAAATGCAATTTATTTATATTAATCAGACTGGTAATTTTCCCAAAAGAGATAGGCACTTGTTATGTAAATCAGGGTTAATCCACAGCAGTCTTTGACCAGCCAGTGATGGAAAACAACATAAGAACTTCCCATAAATTAATGAAAACCCTAGGGAAGTTCACAAGAAATCAGCCAAGGCATTGAGTGGCACACCACCAGAAGTGGCAGCAGCCACCCTGACTATTGACAGCCATCCAAAAAGAACAGTGTGATCACTAAATTAACAAGGAAAGGACTTCCTAGGACTGGTTGCCAAGAGTAAATTAGCACAGTCCAGACAGAGAATGAAATTAAGTCTCACCCTGATAAAATTAAAAATCTGAAGTAACACTAACCAAATAAACCATCATACCAGAAATTACAGTAATGGCAGTGTCAAAAGTGGATCCAAGTATGGACAACTCTTCTGTTGTCAAAGATATGTTTGTGTGCTTTATTGGGGTGTTTTTACCTCCTGGCATGAATAGAGTTGTAACTGTAAAAAAACAGTGGTTTTTTTAGCCAGAATGTTCTAAGGATCAGAATGAACCATTTCTGGTAACTGAAATTTGTGGTCTGGCCAAGAGGTCAGCTTTCTTCAGAAGCCTTGATTTTGCTTTAAGTATTCTCCTTTAGAAAAGCAACTTTTAGTGATATAGTCAGGTGATGATGGTTAACAAACAAAATTTTCCAAATTAAATTAGGAACTCAAAGAGTGTCTCTGTAGAGTGCCAGAAGTTTTTGTTAGTGCTGATACGTACCTAGAAGCAGGCTGAGGAACTGCTGAAAGGGAGTAATGAAATTACTTTTCATTCACAAAAGTCCTCTTAAGATACTTTCATTTCATATATAGAAATACCATTAATCTAAACAGATGATAGTATCTGAATGCACTTCTCCTTGAAAAAGAGTTTCTATAATTTCAGGGTAGGGTATCTCAGGCACAGTTAAAATACTTGTGGGAGAAGCATGATGTATGTTGTCTGAAAAAATAAGTCTAATGCCTTGGTGTGTTTGTGTTTATCAGAACAATAATAAAATCATGTGATACAGTAAGCATCTTGGTTTTCTCTCTGTACGTAAAAAGGAGATTATGAAAAGATTTGTTGATTGCCTACAGTCTGTTTTATTCTTACTCATTACTAGTAACAGAGTTAGCTCAGTTTTCAAATTTAGACATAATGTAGTGTCATCATAGTAAATTGGAACACAGAGTTAGAGGACAAAGAGACAGACACTCTGAGTGTTCAGTGTGCAGTGAAGGTTTTCTGTGGATCAGTGCTCCAGTTCTGCATGGGATCTCATGAGGTATCAAATGTATTAATGTATTCTGTCCTTAATTTACTAGCTTCTTGCAGCTGCTTCTCAGAATAAATAAATAAACAAACAAACAAACAAATAAATAAATAAATAAATCTGTTGCTTAGGAGAACCCCCTCGCATACATGCATGAACAAAACCCTCTCACTAATCATACTTTGTACATATATACCAGAAAAAGAGTCCTTTCTTCTTCTATTGAGAAATTTCCACAGTCTCTTTGGGCAGGTTGTTCCAGTGCTTAGTTATCTCCACATTAAATGTGTTTTCTTCATATCCAGTTGGAACCTTCCCATTTCAACTTAGCACCACTCTTTCTCCTTCCATCATGTCCCGCTGCCTTCTCCATGACTGTCTCTTGTAAGGTGCACTACCTGACATAACCTAGAGCAGCACTGAGGCTGCTCCCACCTCACTGAACTAATGAAAAATGTCACATCAAACTTTTCCATGTGAGCTTTCTTTTAGACAGCAGTACCTGTGTTTATATGGATATTTTTTTCCCTGACAAAACAGTACAAAAGAGATGATGAGCCAGACCAGCTTGCTGAGATGAAATAGTAAGAGCTTAATTGTCTTCCATCAGCAAATATCAGTAAAATAATGAGCAGCTTTTGCAGACAGTCTCTTGCAGTCTTTTTTCAAATAGGCACCATGTTTGAGAACTGTAAGTTGGCTGTGTGTGCTCCCTCCTTTGGGACAACCTAATTGTCTGCTTGAAGTAGTTCCCACCTTCCTTGCTAGGAAATATATTGCTACCACTTTTTTCTTTTTTCTTTTACTGTGGCATTGTACAAACATTACTATCATATTGTAATCATAAATGAAATGGGTTAAATGTTTTGTAAGTAGTCCTGTGGGCCTAATGCTCAGAATTTATGTAGAATTACTATTAAATCCTCCAGAGTCCTAGTTCTTCAGCTTAGTTTTTCAGTCTGCTTCTATGGAACCCAGGTAAAGCTCTTACATTATGTCAGTCATTGCAATCTGGTACCCAAGAGATTCTCATTGCCCCCCAGCACATGCTTTTGAGTTGAGGAGCATGGCTCCCAATTTATATGCAATAGCAGAGGTTACTGGCACTAGGCTGAGATTTTAGGGCTTGAGTTTTTTGAGTTTATGTAAGTTTTTTTTGATGAAAACTTGTAATAAAAAAATAATATTTCCCACAAATTTGACAGAGGTGTCATTGCCTGTGTTAATTAATATCCACACACTGACCAACCTCTTTTCAATCCATTTGGAGGGTGTAGGTTTCTGGCAGGCATTTCAGCAGAAATTGATTATTCTCTTAATTTTATTCTTAGTCCAACCAGCAAGGACAAGGTCTGTGAGTCTATGAAAAAGTACAGTAGTTCCAACTTGGCTAGAGCTGTTTATATGATAAACACAGAAGAGCATATATTACAATGCCAACAATCTTATTTTCACAGCAATTTATGATTTTTTTACAGTGTTAAAGATTGAAGTGAAAGGCAACAAAGTAGAGTCAAAAGCATGAGGAAGGATAGTTCAATTCTCGGACTGGTGCTTTTGAAAAAGCCCACTGAAAGCTGTGGTTGCACTGACACAACCTATCTGCACACTGCTCATGCTCTTTCAGAGTAAACAGCCTGGTAGCTGCTGGCTTGAAAAGAAACAGAAATCCATATGATTTACTGCATGACATTTTCATGTGTATGGTCTTTGTAACTCAGTGCTGTTTGGACAGGACCATTTGACTTGTTTTGGCTTCCTGACCACTTTCCTGGGGTGTTTAATAGGGACACAAGATTGTCAGAATATGACCACAAAACCCTTTTGATGCTTCAAACAAAACCACAGTGATGGTACAAAAAACTATCTACAGAGATGTTTCTTCTTCAGAGTCTAAATTTGGAGAGGAATATAGGTGAAAGAAAGGCCCATCCTTTGTCCAGCCAAGCAAGGAATTCCAGCAAGAATTCCTGTGTACATGTATTGCCTACTTAGGAGTGTTGGGTTTCATTAGGTATCTGTTTGTAAGACATTACTATAACAATTTACAAGATGGGAGAAGTAAATCACTATTTTTTGTTCTGCTATCTGTTTCAGCCTTTGACTTCTCCTATCCTTAGGTATTAAAATAACCTCCTTGTGTCCATGTGATTATTATGGAAGGACCCAGAGAAGTCCTCTCATCATCCATCTGCAGCGAGTTATATCAGGACACAGACCAAGTTAAGGAGATAATTGTGACACTTTATTCTATGTGTATTTGTTTTAAAAAATTGACTGTCCACACTTGAGGCTACACAGGGGAGTGACTTCTCATGGACCTTGTATGTCAATGCCTTGTGTCCCTGCAATTTCGAATGACAGGGCTGTGCGACATCTTCAGCTAATGGGTTTTCTTGAAAAGTACAAAACCGCTTGAAATGTGTGTGCAGCTTTTGTGGCTAGGCCCTCAGAGACTGAACTGCCAGAGNTTTTTTAAATTAGTTTTTTTAGTGTTTTTAATGCTTTTGTTTGGTAGCTTTCTGTTAAAAAAAAAAACTCACATGCAGAGCTGTATGGTTTTATAGCAGCTATGTGAGAGTATTTCCAGTGTTTAACCAGCTGAGATTGAAATCCTGTTGAATCCCTTATGTGTCACTGGGGACCAGATGATTTTGTCATATCATTTTACCAATAGAAATTATCAGTCTATGTATCATGAAATGCTGTTGGGTATTTGCAGTCTCTTCTTTTTTCAGGTATTTTCAAAATTCCTTTCACTAGGAATTCACAAATACAATTAGATGAAACGCCCTAATATTTGTGATCTCAGTTAGTACTTCCATGCCAGGGGATACCTTTAAAATGAATTGTTCTGTTTAGTACAATTGGCTTCAGGGTTCTAGAGAATAATGTGAATAAAAAAACCCACTGTAAATGTAATTGCATTGCAGTAATTGATAAGCATGCAAACAACTTCTTTCTGTACTATTTTGGTAATCCTTTCTTTAGTAATTATTGAACAGGTTGATTTATTAGTTGGGGTGGATTATTTTCCCTCAGTACTAGTGCAACTTAAAAATTAAAGTAAGTCAGATTTAATACAGAGAAGTTCAATTACTGGATTTCTTTACAAAGACAAGATATGGTTATAATACTTTCCTTGGCTCAGTCTAAAGGTCAAAATTAGTAAGTTTTAAAGAAAAACTGCAGAAGCATACAGCAGAGCCTTTATTGTAATCAGAAATGAAAACCAGTGCTGAATTTGTGCATATCACAGAAAATCTAATTTATAGTTATGGTATCTGTGTCAGCAGCAGTGCAGCTTACATGAGGTAAAGATTACAAAAAGCCAGCAGGTCAGTATGAAAATGAAGAATTGTGGCTAAGCAACAGCAGCCAAATGCTATTATAAGGGAGGCCTTTAACCTCATTTTCACTGTTAGGACAACTGTGAAACTCAAGTCGGTTTTGTTGGTTTTGGGGTCGTGGCTTTCCTTTGCAACTCTGTAGGTTCAACCAAATAATAATTTTCGAATATGTGTGTGTGTGCATGTGTGTTTTTTAGCTGAAGAACTCAGGATATGAACTTGTAACTTTTACATCTCTGATGGACACTGATGTCATCCATTATTTTGCACTGAAAACTCTGAACCAAGCTTCCTGCATTTCACAGGCTGATGTTCTGTTTCAATCTCTGTTTAAGGGTCTTTATGTCTTTGTGGTATATTTTATCCTGCACAACCAACTTTGCTGTCCTGTGAAAGCAAGTTACACTGTAGACATGAATGGGCATACAGCATCAGGATCAGCGTTTTTCACACATGGCAGTGGTCTGCCAGCTGCAGGAGGAGAGATGAGCAAGTCTACACAGAACCTCATCAGTGCTATGGAAGAGGTAAGAGTGCTCTATAGTTCTCTGTAGTCATTATCTTATTTATTGAAATGAACCTGGATATTTCAGCATTAGTTCTGAAGTGCAATATGCGAGATTGAGATTAATATTATAGACTGTCTAAATATTATAAACTGTCTTTGTGTGGGAGGGAGCTTTTTTTTTCATTTTAATGACATAAATAGTTACTTTTATCCCTATTAGTCTTGGAACCTACTATGCCCTGATAAAATCCCACCTAGAGAATTTCTCCTTTCACACTTCAGTCTTCAGTTTATTAGAGAGGTTGATTAAAGTGTCAAAAGTAGGTCATGAGAAATCAAAATATTAGGTTAATTCTTTCAGCTTGCTATAGGTTTTAGGTGAGTTTTAAGTACTTAATTTCTTAGAGTTATGATGTTAAAAACGTCTGGAAATTGCTATAAAGTTAGAAAAAACTGGAATGGAATGGAATGGAATGGAATGGAATGGAATGGAATGGAATGGAATGGAATGGAATGGAATGGAGTGGAATGGAGTGGAATGGAATGGAATGGAATGGAATGGAATGGAATGGAATGGAATGGAATGGAATGGAATGGAATGGAATGGAATGGGGAAAGGAAGGGAGTGAAAAGGGGAAAAAGGGGAAAAGGGCAAAGAAGGGAAAAGGGAAAATGGGAAAGGGAAAAGGGAAGGGAAGGTGTCATGGATTTACCTTTCCTGGGTGCCAGGCATCCACTAAAGTGTCTCTCTCACTCCCCTCTGCTGCTANCTTCTCCAGCTCCTCAGGGAGAGGAGTCCTTCCACTACTTGAGCATGAGTCCCTCACACAGAAGACAGTTCTCCATGAACTTTCCCAGTGGGAGTCCATCCCACTGGCAAGAATCCTCCCCAGACTGCTGCAGCATGGGTCTCTTTTCCAAGGGGTGTAGTCTTTCATGGACAGGCCCCAGCATGGTCTCTTTTCTCTGAACACCTCTCACAGGGTCACAGCCTCCTCTCAGGCATTGCCCTGCTCTGGCATGGGGCTCCTCTGTGGGCTGCAGGGGAATCTCAGCTCTGGCATCTGGAGCACCTTCTCCCCCTCCTTCTCCACTGACTCTGGTGTCTGCAGAGTTGTTCTTCTCACAAATTCTCACCCTGCTCTTCCCTGGACACAGTTACATCTGCACAATAACCTTTTTTTCTTCTTCTTCTTAAATACGTTATCATAGAGGCATTACCACCATTTCTAATTGGCCCAGATTTGGCAGTGGATACATCTTTGCAGCTGCCAGAGACTGCTCTACCAGGCATGGAGGAAACTTCCAGTAGCTTCTCACAGAAGCCACCCCAGTAGGCCCCCCTGCAGCCACCTCCCCCCCACCACTACCAGAACTTGGCCATGAAAACCCAACACAGAAGGGAAGGAAAGGCAAGGAAAAGGGAGAGAGGGAGAGAGAGAGAGAAAGAGTGATAGATAGATAGATAGATAGATAGATAGATAGATAGATAGATAGATATGATAGATTAGATATAGGTAGATATAGATATAGAAATAGATCAATATAGATAGATATAGATATAGATGCATAGATACAATTTATTAAAATGTTAAAAAGGCTTCCTGGTTCATTATAGAAGTGACAGAATAGCTGGTTCCAAAATCTCTTGGTCTTCAGTTCAGCTCTGGTCATAATTTCTAGTTTCTATATACAATGATTTTGATGATAACTGAATTTTTGTGTCTTTTTAAACTCTGCAGGTACCTGCAGACTGGGAGAGGGCATCCTTGCAGCCTGCTAGTCAAGCTAGTGGTACCTTTAAGCAGAGTCCGCAAAATGGTAATGTTTTCCACCCTTCTGGAGGATTCAGTACCAGCTCATTAGTTGCTGATGAGGAATCACAAGAGTTTGATGACCTAATATTTGCCTTAAAGACTGGTGAGTGACTCTTCCCTTTGCCCCTCAAAGTTTGTTGTATTGCTGTGGTGTTATTCATCCTAATGGTGCCACTATTCCTTGAGATACAGTTAAT
The DNA here is from genome assembly GCA_013397075.1 of Rhabdornis inornatus. Lineage (NCBI taxonomy): Eukaryota > Metazoa > Chordata > Aves > Passeriformes > Rhabdornithidae > Rhabdornis > Rhabdornis inornatus. The sequence continues at coordinate 45,705 of VWZS01008705.1, read as the reverse complement.
GAGGTCTCTTAATATAATCTGATTTCCAATGGAAATCTTAAAGCTCAGTCAACGTGGGAACATGGGAATGTCTGATAGGACAAGCAAAGAGGCAAAGGAATCCTACCTGTTAAGATGTGGCAGACACTAAGCAAAGCCCACCCAGGTAAAGTGCAAATAGACTTGCTTGCTAGTAGGAGGTCACCTAAATGATACCACTGAGCCTTGCAAGAGACAACAGCAAGGTATTTGTGAGTGTAGCAGATTAAGTGACCTGGCACACATAATTGCAGAAGCTCGTTCCCTCCAGTGATATCAAGAAAAGTCAAACTGGAAGGAAGACTGAGAATGCTGATAATAAAATGGTAAAAAATAAATAAAATAATTCAGTAAATTCATAATGCTGTGTATCCAAAGCCAATTTACATTGCAGGAAATGGTTCTAATTATGGGGGCCTCAACATGTGAAGGACATGGGCTGATTCCAGAGGAGGCCATGAAGATGCTCAGAGGGCTGGAACACCTCTGCTGTGAGGAAAGGTTGAGAGTGTTGGACTTGTCAGCCTGGAGAAGGGAAAGCACTGAGGAGAGCTTTGAATCCGTTCCAATAGCTAAAGAGAGCTGGAGAGGGACTTTTGACAAGGGCCTAGTGTGACAGGACAAGAGGGAGTGGCTTTGAACTGAAAGAGGGCATGTTTAGATTAGGTATTAGGCAGAAGTTCTTCCCTGTGAGGGTGCGGAGGCCCTGGCACAGGTTACCCAGAGAAGCTGTGGCTACTCCATCCCTGGAAGTGTTCAAGGCAGTTTTAATGGGGCTCTGAGCAACCTGATCTAGTGGAAGCTGTTCCTGCCCGTGGCAGGGGGCTGGAAATAGGTGGTCTTTAAGGTCCCTTCCAACTCAAACTGTTCTATATTCTGTGAAAATCTGTTTTATACTTCTTAGTTTTTTCTAGACATTTTGATGACTAGTTCTGCTTTGTTAGCAGTCAGGTTTTTTATGTTTTTTGTTGGTTTTTTTTTTTTTTTGCGAGACTTTCAAAGCTAGGTACAGAAGTTACAGTTGCAAACCTTTTTTTTAGGTATGTAAGAAGGTAGCTTTTACTTTTTAATTTCTTGAATGCTGTGAAGGAAATCAGATAATTCATAGATAGTTAATAAGACATGAAACCGTCTACATCTAATACTCCTACTATTACACAATGTTTCCTGCTTAAAAGTAATTAAAGTAAATCAGTTGGCATCAGTAAACTGTAGAAGGCTGAGTCTTAAGTCATGAAGAACAATCTAGGCAACCCATAGATGAAATATAATACAATTCAACACATATTCAGCACCTACTTACTTTTTCTGAAATCTTCAAGCTCTATCCCTAGTTAACTTGTTTTAAGTTCTTTGGGAAAGTAGGTCTAAAACCAACTTTTGATTTTCTTCCTTCAATTCTATTATTGTCTTCTTTATTAATATTTTATTATAATTTGTTTTTATGAACATTTCATATCAATGTGATTTGAAGCAGTGACCTCAGGCCATTGTTGGAGAAAAATATTTTGTTTATGTTACTGATTCAAGTAGTGACTGGCAATTTTACACCAATGCTTATTCTTGTGCCCACATGGTATCCCCAGCAGTGTTATGAGAGTAAAAATCTCCATGATTTCCACACCAAACAAGCTGTCCCATGTGGTTTCAGCCTCACATTTGAACAAGATGAACTGAAGAGGTGGTGTGGAAGGTTAGAGCATCTTTGACCAGCAAAGTAAATATTTATCAGCTATTGTCTCAGATACAACCTCTAGCTCAACACATACAATTTATCTTATAAAAAAAACCAAAACAACAAAACAACCAGAAACCCCCCCCCAAGCTTTCCTGTATCTAAAAATCTACTTTATTATTTTCATCCTGATATGTTCTCCAGTTCAGTTCAGTGCATGGCCAAGGAGAGAGCGGCAGGGAGTCACATGGAAGTAATAAAACAAGAGATGAGGTGGTGGAAAGCTGGAAAGCTGGATTTTTTTTCTCTGTTTGACAATATGGACCTATGCTGCTAAAGTATTCACTGTGCTGTGGACTAGCAGGAGTTTTATGATAATAGTTAAGCTAGCAGGCACTGAAATGAGCTCATCTCACATTTCTTCCTCTCTTGCATCATTGCTTGTGCTCACATGAAACCACAAGAAGTCATGTTAGATTTCTCCTTTTCTTCTTTTTTCTTTTTCTTTCTTCTTCCTTCTCTCTCCCACTCTACATCAGTTAGTCTGATGCTCTTCGAGCAGCAGTCCTTTCTCCCAGAACGAAGTGGTCATTGGCAACTGGTAGTCAAGGGCCTCTTCTCTAAGTAGGCTAAAGTATATAGGCAGCTAAGATGCATTTTTGCTGAATTGAACCTGCCTGTAATTTGCTCTGTGAGGTGCTTCTCAAACCCTTTCAGAAGAGACTTTATTTCAGAAGGCTGAGAATTCCTCATTCTGGAAGAGCAGGGAGAAAGTGCTTTTGCCCCCACATTAGCTAGTTTTATCACTGCAAAACTGGGGGGTGTTGCTCTTTGGGGAAGATTAGAATATAGTTGTTTGAACTTTACCTTTGATTAACTGAAACAGAACCTTCCATTATCTGTGTTCCTAAAACTGTCAATCTATACTAAAACTTACCTATAGCAGTGCTAAAATGTTAGCTCCCACTCTGAGGGCTGACTGAAGATCAGCACTGATTAGCAGAGGAATATGTAAAAATGTTTTTATGCCCTTTTGTGCTTCATCTGTTCTTTCTGCTCATGTAGTTCTAAGCTGTCTGAAGGTGACTTTAACTTATGCTCACAGGGCATAATTTTGAAGCCACAAGGTTTAACCTGGCAGCCAGAATCAATGGGAATGAGTATAATCATAGCAAAGCTAAAATTTCATTCCTGCCCTTCTGCCACTCTCAGCTGTAGAAATGGAGACAGGTTAAAAAAATTTCAACAAATCCTCCACAGAAGAAACTTTGTTTTTAACTTTTCAGTGTTCAGTAATTTGCAGTGTGCAGTGCAGCCCCATAAATAGTTGTGCTGGCACACTCAGCCTTGTTGCTGAAGGAATGTGTTGCAGAACTTGCACTTAGCCCTTGGTTCCATAGTCATTAGTGCTGGTCCTAATTACAGATTAACCTGAAACACAGGCTGGGTCAGATGGAGACATACTACTGCAGTTGCAACAAATCAGGTGGATAGCAGTGTACTGTTTCTTAGCCACCTGTTATGCTAGCTTTGTACAAGCATCACATGGTGATAGGGTTTTGCTGGTTTGTGTGAGGAATCCAGCAGGCTTCTTATGTCATACATCCATTGTATTTGAATGCCTTACCAAGTAATTCCTTCTTTCAATGAAATATGCTCATGTCCATACAGAAATACACAGTTAGGATTTACTCTGCTCACTACATCACATCATTTCTTTTATTTTGGAGATCTTTTGGAAGGCAGGCCAGCTCCAAGGTGGTTTATGCGAAGGAAATAATGAAACTATTATGGTTAGGGATGTGTCCTGCTCATTGACATATGCTAAAAGTCTTTTTTTTAAAATGTCAGTAAATTTGTATGTATTTACTTTATTGTATTTTATTTATGGCTCTTATAATGATTCAAACAGCTTCCACTGAGAAAGTTAGTTATTTATGGGTTAGTTTTTGTTGATTTCACTAATTAACTTTAAAAGTCTGCAGTTTTGGACTAGATCTCATTTTCTCTCTGATTTCTTGTGCAAGGTTTATATTGATAGGCAATTTAGTAAGACCTTTGCCTTCCACATTGCGACAGAGTCATATGTTATTGTTATTGAGGATAAAGCCCAATATACCAGAATTCCCTGAGGACTTCTACTCCGGTTTGGGCTAAGCAATTAGAAAGGAGCTAACAAGAAATTCAATGCAATCTGTCCCAAAGCAGCAAGCTGCCCATCAGCATTGCTCTAAAGCATGAATACCATAAATTCATGATAGCTTTACTGATTTCTGAACTTCCATCTATATGTTACAGATACTCTTGTCCCCTCCCTTTCTGTGATGCACAAAACCAAAACACATTTGGATGAGATGTGAAACCAAAACACAGCAAAGCCATTAGGGGAGGCCCAAACTCCTCCAGGAAGGTCAGGTGACCCACTATGATAGTATCCAGGTACATATTATGCAGAATACCACTACATTCATACCTTAGTGTGGTTTTACTCTTAATAGAGGCAATTTTGATAAATATTATATAAATATTCCAATATTTCTTTAATATGATACAAATACTCTAATGATTCTCTTATATGGAAAAATCCTGGAAAAATCTACTAAGTTAAAAGCCCCATGCAAATGCAGCTGTTACAATATTATATAAAATTATTAATGATTTTCAGTCTAATGCAGCTAGGGTTCCAAAGTCAGCATTTCATAAACCTTGGTGACACCACTGAACGTGCCTGGTTTAAGAATAAAGCATCTCACGTGGCCATCCTGAACCAGAGGAAACATTAGAAATTTCAATTCTGAAAGGTGTTCAGTGCAGCATCCTGGAGACTAAGGGCATATAGATTGTAGCTGGCAAAGTCCCTGCCTTATTACATAATTTCTGTTTTGAAGGGTTCACTTCGAAGAAAAATAAAAAACAAAAAAACCAACAAAAAAAACCAAGCCAAAAAGGAAAAAAAAAAAAAACAAACAAAAAAAAGAAGTAAAGATAGCTAGTTTTCATATTCATTCCGTTTCTCATGTGTGGTTGTCACACATATGTTACCTGTTGGTGATTGAATATGACTGCGCAATACCCACCCAGCATTTTTAGTTCAATCTGAACTTTATTTATAGAAGTCTGGATGTCTGTTGGTGTCCTTTCTGTCAAATTAAAACCCTGAAAGAAGAATTAAATTTGGTTTGTGTAGCTGATTCATATACATCCCACACATACAATAAAATCATGATTGATTAAGCAAGATATAACTGCTTGAGATATAAAAAGTTTTCCCAGTGATATGAGTACAGTACTTACAAAACAAACTCTCTTCCTTAAAATGTTTTAGTGAAAGTCTGAGCTATCTCTGAGCAAGCAGATGATAACAGCTGATGTCCCAGAGCACATAGGGATGCACTGGTGTAACCCTTCACCAGCAGATGTCAGTGGAGGAACCTCTCTGGGTTTGAAGCCTGAGCTGAGGCTTTTCAGTTTACAGCTAGTCCTTGCATTCAAAAAGAAAAGAAAGAAAGGCTTCATTTTCCAGCTTACTTTTCTTCAAATAGTTCCTTCACAAACTGGGGAAAAGTAATACTCGTTGCTACATACCTACCTTCCAACTCTAGCATCTCTGGATGAGTGCATGTGCGTGCTTTTTAGGATCTGGTTAAGTTTAATTCCACTCTAATCTGAGAACACAATGGACCAATGAACTCTGTGAAACTCCATTGTGTAAACAGTCATACCCTTTCCAGCCTGCCGACTGTTTGGTAAGCTGGTATCCTGGTTACATTTCAGTTCTTATTCCTAAAAAGGCTGAGCTCTAACATAGTTTGTCTTTGCAACATCAGCAGAACAAGACCCTTGTAAACCTAAAGTATCCAGTTTCAGTCTCTGACTTACCAAGTTTCTGATAAGAACCTCTGTAACAAAAAAGATCTTCTCTGATTTGGACAGAGCCTGGACACATCTTGTATATATATGACATTTAAGAATATATATAGTGTAATACCATTAGACCAATGCCTGAAGTTTTTGTGGTGCCCAGCAAAAGATTCTTAAAAAAACCATGCTAAATAGTTGCCACTTTACCAGTGTACCCACTGGTAAGACAAATATCTTTCCAACACCAACAGTCATCATTCACCTGGAAATCTGCACCCAGGGTGATCATAATTATTATTTCAAATTATTTTAAATAATGGTGGAGAAGGGAGTTGGTGTTCAGTTTTCAAAATTTGTACCCTTTTCAGTTTGACTAAATGTCTTGAATGAATTCCACTGTTATTATGCTACATAAGAAGTATTGTGTTCTTTCTTCATTCAAAGTATTTTATTTACTTCATGGATTTACTTGATCTTCCATCCCCATGTGGTAAATACGACAGTTTGATTCATCCTCTCTATTACAGACGAGCTTCCTTTCTAAAGCAATCAAATATCAAACAATTAAAATAACTTGTTTAAACAATTCCTGCTTTTCCCAGGACTTTCAATCACCTTTTGGATATTAGGATCTTGTTCAATGAAAAGGTTAAATGTGCATACAAATTTAAATCAACTTCAATACATTCATAAACAATTTTTTTAATAATTCAGATTCTAATCTTGACTTTGTTATTGTATCTCTGTATGTTGATGGATTTTTACTCCTCTCATACTCTGGCAGTAGTTGTTTTCTCAAGAGCTTGGGTTATGCAGACCTAAGGACTCATCGATGTCAGTGAACACATGCTCCCTCCATGACCCGCCAAACACGAAAACCAGGTGTAAGAAGGATCACGGTGCAGCTTACCCACTTTTCCCCTGGAGCATAGGGCATGGATCCAAGTTTGGTCCCTACCAGGACTTCATCCAGACCTCCGCAGGAAAACTTGGCTAGTCCTACAGGACCTTCTGCGCAAGTTCTCTGGACAAAACTCTATATTCAAGATTGCAGCCTGACTTCCCACAGCAAAGCAGCATCTCACTGCTGCCCATTTTGCAGTACTTCTTTTCTGCTTGAGGGGTGGTGGGTGTAAGGGTGCTAAGAGAAAACTTTGTAAAAGTGGAACAGAGAGCATAGAAGAAGATAAACTAAAAAAATTAAGCTAATCTTTTCTTTTGTCAAACAAACCACAAACTGGAATGTCAGCTGAGGTAGAAATAGGAGATTCACTATCCACCTGATAGAAACTCTAGAAAATACTTTTTAGTATGAAATGCAAATCACTGCCTCTCCTAGCATACCCTATTCAGGGCTGTTTTGAGCCAGATGACATTCCTTTGTAGCTGCCTTGAACTGCATGTAGTCACAGATCTGCTTCTGCCCAAAACAAATTACTTCCCTCATCATTTGTAAATGACATCGCTGCAGGATCATGCCTGAAAGTAATTTGTATTGAAATCCTCATGCCTCATTATACTGATATGCAGTTCTCAAAAAATTTAAAGCCTAGACACCTTAAGCCCTCAAAACTCATGACCTGTGTGGAATTTGTTCTACCACTCAAGGAGGGGAGCTGAAAAAGCACTGAAGTTTATAGTTCCAACAGATCTTTTGTGACAAAATGGTCTGAAAAAAATCTGCATTTCATAAAAACTAGTACAGGATTATGCATGTTCACAGTAATCATCTCAAACCTCCCCCACAATAAAAGCCTAAATGAAGTCCCCGTCAAACAAATAGGAAGCAGAAAGCTAGCAGAAATCCTGTGACAAAAAGATGGAGAGAGTAGCCTCCCAAGGTGTCTTTTAGACATGTTTTGGAGGTTGCCTTGGACCAAACTCTAATATTGTCTTCCAGCTGAAGTAAAAGTTAATGTACCAGTTTATGTCAAATGCAGGTTTAAAGAATATTTAGTAAGCATCTTTTCTCTGATAGAAATTACTGTCCTATTAAGTCAGCTGGAATTATCGTTTAACTTGTATCATTAAAAATTGTATCATTAAAAATCAGTTCTTTATGAGGAAGTTCTTGTAACAGCCAGACCATTAACACAGTCTAAGCCAGGCCTTGATTTATTTTCTGATTTCAAGGCAACCTCTAAAAAGCTATTGTACCACTTACTGGGCCAAATAAAGTGAATGACAGTGGAATTAGGAAAAACCATATCTGGATGGTACAAAACTATGTCAGCTAATTTATAATCAATGGATTCAGAATGGTAGACTAGTAAGAGGAAACTTGCCATGTGTTTGCAGGGTGGGGAAAAATTTTGATAATCAGAATAAAGCAGAGTGGAACAGAGTATCCCCATTTCTGTGTCAAAATTTCATTTTCACTGATTCTTAGTGTTGGGTTTTTTTTTCTCTGTTTCAGGTGCAGGTCTCAGTGTCAGTGATAACGAGTCTTGTCATGGCAGCCAGGATGGTGGCAGCATGGCTAACTCCCAGATCGTAGAGCTTAGAAGAATACCCATAGCTGACACTCACCTCTAACTCCACAGCTTCCTTGGGTTTTTGTTGTTGTGGTTTTTTATTCAAGTCTCACTATTTTTATATTTGTACTTTCTTTTGCACTAAAATGCTATATGAAACTGCAGTAGAATGCTGTTATCTTTACTGAATGTTTAACAAAGAATGTTTGCTTGAGGTTTTGTATATCAGAAAAAAACTGTAAATTTTTTACAGCTGATGAGCATCAGTAGATACTGTGGCAATTGGCCTAGATTTATATCTTGTAAGTAGATGCTACATTTCATAAACTGTAGCTTTTTTAAAATTAACCTGTACATTAACACTGATTAATAAAACAATAGAGTCTGTTTGATACAAATCTGTCTGGTATTTCTCCTTATTGCTTAGGAAGATGAAAGGTGATGCAGACACCCTGGACACCCTGTTGTATAGGAAAGAGTTCAAGTGGCACAGTTTTTCTAAGTTTCCTAAGCTGTACTCTTCTCACTGTTTTTTAAGTACTCAAATCTGTGAACAAATTCAAATAAAGAGACAAGCCTTGAGCTAAAGAGCTTGACATTTAAATTGTGACATGATAAATACGTGATGATCTGAAACACACAGAGGGAAGGGGAGATGAAGAACAAGAGTGAAACAACTGGCAGCTGTGTGTTTTTAAATTCTTTATCTTGCTGGTTTCATAATATTAAGCTCTCTCACTTTTCACAGTCAAAAATACAGGGATTCCAAAGAGTTGAATTTTCTGTTGATCTCCATGTAGATATTCCTGTTCTGATTGAAGGGCTCAAGAATGCATTACAGAGTTAGATCAGTACTCTGGGGCCATAAATAAACAAGAAAAGTTTTTCCCTTGGAAGAAAAACAAGTAACAGAGGACAGATTTCAGAACTGAGGGGGGACGCAGGCCGATCTTGCAGGAATCATTAACTCTGCTTGTGCACAGATAGTCTGGAAGAAAAACACATTAAAGCAGGAGACCAAGTGAATTTTCCTCTGAACATTTCTCAGTGTAGTATAGATGTACAGTAAATGGGAATGCAAGTCTTTTATACCTTCCACAGGAACTTGCCTAAAGGCTTCACACCGGGTGAGGTCTGACCTCACTTTTTAAACAACTTCTCCTTTTAAAAGAAACCTTTTCTTGAATTTTTCATTTATATTTTTTGAATATAGAAATATTTCCATTAATTTTCCTAGAATGATATGCAAATTTTGCTGTATCTATCTAACTTTTGAGCTTAAAAAAAGCCAAAACCAACAAAATAAACAAATCCCATTTCTGTGTCACAGTTCTATAACAGCTAATAGGACTTCACAGCTTATAGTCATCACCTGTATTCAAGACACACCAACTTTAAGGTCTAATGCTGCAAAAGCCTTGGCAGATGCAGGAAACTTTCTAGTCAGAAAAGCCCTTAAACAAGTGCTTTTTAAGTACATATTTGTATTTGGAAATAAGAATACGTCTGTATATAACTAGTATATGATTAATGAGTTGAAAATTTCTGACTTAGGAATTTTGTTGGCTCTTTATACTGGTCATGGTGTAGACGGAACAAAGCCAAGTCTTTTTGGTAAATGTCAAAAGTTAATGAGATTGAAGGTGGGAGTGGGGGACAGTAGATGAGCCTCTCCTCACAGTGGGCAATACACAGGGTGGTCAGGAAGACCCTAAGTAGAAGGGGCAGCTGTTAAAATTGAGTGCAACTCATCATAACACATATATAGATGCATATATATGTATAAAGTAGGTAACTTTATGCAAAAGTGAGCCATCAAAGCAAATTTAGTAATTCACTTTTTTCCCCAAAATACACCTAATGAAAAGGGGCTTTCTGAGCACTTGAGTGAAGTGCAAGTATCATTGAAATACATCAGTCTGGAGTTAAAATTAGTTTTGAGTATTTTGCAATATGGCACTTTTTTTGTTTTCCTCAGAGGAAACCTAGCTCATTCTTCCTGAATAAACTGAGGTGAAGTAAACCTTATTAGTGCTGATTTTTCTCTTCTACCCACTAAAGGCTTAATGTGAAGCCTGGTCCTACAGAATTATTGCAACACTTGCTTGGTTGTGAGCAAGTCAGGACTGTAAGAGATGTTTGATTACTCACAGTACATGCTACTACATGCGGTTGAGAAAGCCCATAAAAGAGGATGTTTGTTTGATTTGACTCATCACCATAAATGTTAATACTTTATATCACTTCAACTTGTTGCACAACTGGCCTGGTTAGGGATTTACTGTAAATGCATCAGCATTTTCAGAGAAGATCAGTAGGATGACATCTGCTGCAAGCATTTTCTAAATTTTAAATCTCTAGGTGGTACTCACATGGTTTGAAGTCATGAGATGATTTTTTTTATTGTTCTAAAACCAATCCTTTTTTAGCAGAAAATGTTCTGTCTGTAGGCAGATTCTGTGGTTTAATAAAACAAGTTTCTCTCAGCCCCTTTTTGCTGTTACTTGGACAGGTAAAGATACAGGAGGAGGGCAGCTGTGTGCTCTGAGTCAGGTGTGCCCAGCAGCCATATCTGTGCAGGACCAGTACCTTTACACTTGGTGTAACTTAACCTAACCAGACTAAACGCCTCCTGCAGCTCCTTGATCTCAAGAATTATTTAAAATTTGATTGAGAATGTAAGCATTTCTTTGTTTCTATGAGGTGAAATAATCCACAACTAGGTATCTTTCAAACCAAGCATTACTACACAGCCTGTCATACTAACTGAGTCATACAAGCCTTTGCTTTGCCCCTGTGTAGAGGAAAGTACTTGATGCCTTTTCTGTATTGTTATAAAAGAAGATAATTTCTTCCCAATAAGCCATTTTACATGTTTTGAAACTAGAAGGTGAGAAGATAAAGAACTGGACACTGCACGTTTCAATATGAATCAAACAAGTGACACTTTATTGGTGTCTTCCAACCCTAATATACAATTTCTCTATCCCTACATGCGATCACACAATTTATCATTGATAAAAGCCTTCTTGCACAAGGCAAACCTGCGGGCTTTTCTATTTTTCATTGACTTCAGAGTTCCTTGGCATTCACCTATTACCTTCAGAGCTTCTTGTCTCGCCCCTTGTTTTCTTGTTAAGCAACAGCTGTCCTTCTTGTCTCTCTATCATGGAGACTTCAAGGGCAAAGCTACGGGCCTTGCTCAGGGTCATAAAAGCATTCATATCCCTTTCCTGGCTCGATCACTAAATGTCCATTTTCCCCTAAAAACATTCCCACAGGAAAGAGCTGTAGTTAATATTTACTATATTTAATATTAATACCTAATATGATATTAAATAACAGTATTTACTACAATATTTAATTGAATTTATCTATAATATATTTCAAATATTATTTAAAAATATA
>VWZS01008705.1:13720-32861 GCA_013397075.1 Rhabdornis inornatus | reverse complement strand
CCTCTTCAGAGGATGAGAGCAGTGAGTCCTCAAACTCAGACTCGCCACCTGAGGTTGAGGACCGCTGGGCAAAGACCCAGAGGGAGGCCACCCGGGAGGGGGACTGGGAGTTGGCAGATAAGATCACTGCCTTCCCAGTCATTCGCAAGAAAGGAAAGAGGGCTATACCATATGCCCTATGGGAACCTCTCCCATATGGAGGGATGAAAGACTTACGCAAAGCAGCTAAGGAGCATGGGCGGAACTCATTTTATTTTAAGAACCTTCTGGAAGCAACCTTCTTGGCCCACACTTTAGTTCTACATGACATCAAAAAATCGTGCACTGCCTGTTAACACCTGCAGAGTGCATGTTGTGGGACAGGCGGTGGAAAAAACACCTGATCACCATGTCCAATACATATTCAAAAGACCCCAATAAACAGTTTTACCATGGAACAATTGGCTGGAGAAGGGACCTTCCAGAAGCCAAATGATCAGGCTCAGCTATTACCCAAAGCAGTCTTACTGGACATTTCTAATGCAGCAAAAACAGCATTGCTGCTTACCCCTGACAAGTCCCTTTCAACCCAAAACTTTGCTACCATCAAGCAAGGGGCAAAAGAGTCATTTATGTTGATCGATTGAAAGTTGCTCTTGAAAAACAAACTGAAAGCCCAGAGGGGTGAAAGGAAGTTTTAAACAACATTGCGCTAGCAAATGCAAATCCAGACTGCAAGGCAATCCTGCGGTCTCTGTCAATAGACTCTGACCCCACCATTGAGCAGATGGTTGAAGCCTGTGCCAAACATACCCCAACTGACAACTCTGTGGCACAGGCGGTGGCAAAGGGAATTGCCGATGGGGTAGCTGGAGCATTCGCGGTAGTCACCGTGAAAGAGCAACAAAAATGTTTTTATTGTGGCGAGCCTGGACATTTCATAAAGAACTACCCTGAAAGGGAAACCATAACAGACAAGCGCCTGTGACCAAATAGACAGTCGCTTCACCAACAGCGTCCGGGAAATTCCCAGCAGAGTGCGAACGGCCCTGCACGATGATAACCAATTGGAAGCCGTTTCGCCCTGCTCTGCCCACCGTCCCCGAACACCAGGAGAAGATTCCAGCATACATCCAGACAACCACACATATGGCGAGATTCAGGTGGGAACCCGGCGCCAGTTGGTAAGTGCACTGACTATACATTTTGTTGATGAATGCATTTTTAGAATCCCCATGGGAAAGTATGGGCCATTCATCGGCCCCAGAGACATTTTAATCATCGGGGACTCTATTAACGAACCCAACAATACCCATGTCCTCCCTGAAGTGCAAACTGTGGGTTCAGAAGATGAAATCCTTGTCTCAATCTCCTGTATTGAACCACCCTTTGAACTTTATCAAGGCACTCCTATAGCACAAGCATTTTTATTACCACCAACCTACTCAGAGCAGGTTCCCATTAACCCCATGGTAATGTGGGTGCAGATTGTGGGTTCAAGTAAACCGATAGTAGAGTGCAACCTTTTTTGTAAAGGAGAAAAGATCCTCTGCCCAGGCATGATGGACACTGGAGAGGATGCCACCATCATTGCCCCCTCCGAGTGGCCATCAAACTGGGAGCTTCAGCCTGTGGCAGGGATGGTCTCTGGGATTGGAAGGGTCACAGTGTCAATGCACAGCAAGTGCAATATCTTGGTGGAAGGTCCCGGGGGAAAAATGGCTACCATCCGACCATATGTGGTGAGGGCACTTATCACCCTCTGGGGCAGGGACCTCTTGGCCCAATGGGGAGCCTCCATAAAAATCCACTGCAGGAATTTTTAGTGGGGGCCACTGTTGAGCAGTGCGCAACACATGACACCCCTCGACTCACCTGGAAACAAGACCATCCAGTGCGGGTGGATCAGTGGCCCCTATCCAACCAAAAGCTGCGCACTTTGGAGGCTCTCGTGGAGGAGCAGCTTTCCAAGGGCCACATAGTTGAGACCACCTGCCCTTGGAACTTCCCTATCTTTGTTTTAAAAAAGCCTGCAAAGACAGGTGGAGGCTCCTCCACGACCTTAGGAAAACAAATAGTGTAATTGAAGACATGGGTCCCCTGCAGCCCGGAATGCCCTCACCATCGCTATTACCTTGGGACTGGAAGCCAGCAATTATTGACATAAAAGACTGCTTTTTTAACATCCCCCTTCATCCTCGAGATGCCCCGGGGTTTGCATTCTCTGTGCCATTGCCTAACAGGCAAGCCCCCTTAAAACGATACCATTGGCTTATCCTGCCACAGGGAATGAAAAACTCACCCACAATCTGCCAATGGCATGTAGCAAAAATACTATAGTCAATTAGGAGCCTGTTCCCAGATTCCATAATACTGCACTATATGGACGACATACATATATGTGCCCCAGACTTGACTTACCTGAACTCAACACTAACTAAAACTATAGCAGCCATTGAGTCAGCAGGATTTGAAATCAGCAAAGACAAAATCCAGTTTTCCGGCCCCTGGACTTACCTTGGCCTCTGGATTCAAGAAAGGACCATCGTACCCCAGCAGCTTGCCATCAGAGATGGCCCCAAGACCCTGTGAGACCTCCATCAACTCTGCGGGTCTATCAACTGAGTGTGTCCGCTCCTGGGGTTTACGACGGAAGACCTTGCTCCACTTGCAGGCCAACACAACACAACATCTAAGGTATTTAGTGACTTCCATAAGGACCAGGAGACTACCAGGCACACTACCTTCCAAAATCGGGCAGCTGTAGACTTTCTTCTTTTAGCCCATGGACATGGCTGCCAAGAATTTGAAGTACTTTGCTATTTTAATCTATCATCTCACATGGAGTCCATCTCCAAGAGCATACAGGTGTTGAAACATAAGGTAAAAGACATCCAAGCAGAAGAGAAGATTACTGATGGCTTCAACAACATTTTATCCAGTTTAGGACTAAAGGGATGGGGACTTTCCTTGGTTAAAAGCACTCTCTGGATTTTTGTCATAGTCTGTGTTGTATTACTTATGTTTTCCTGTCTTTTACGTTGTTGTAGAAAGGCTGTCAGTGAGGCTTTTTAATAAATAAAGAAAGGGGAGTTGTGGAGGCAGAAAGCCCCACAATGAAAGAGCTTATCTCTCTCTCCTGGAGGGTAAGCCCTTAGGCACTCCCTCCTTGTCATGTGATCTATAGTTTTGCTCCCAGCATGCTTTTCTGTTACATGTTAATTCGTTGTACCCCATTGGCCCTTCCCCCCTTGTACCACCCCTGAGCCCTCAGACCATTCGTTGTTGCTCTACCCCACCCCTCTGGCTATCCTATATCTGCTCCGCTCACTCCTACCCACTGAGCCAGTTCGTCCCTGGACCCTTTGAGGAAGGAAGAATAAATCTTTGACTTGGAACCCCATATGTGGCACCTGTGTCTTCTCTCCTTCACNCAAGAATTTGAAGTACTTTGCTATTTTAATCTATCATCTCACATGGAGTCCATCTCCAAGAGCATACAGGTGTTGAAACATAAGGTAAAAGACATCCAAGCAGAAGAGAAGATTACTGATGGCTTCAACAACATTTTATCCAGTTTAGGACTAAAGGGATGGGGACTTTCCTTGNACTGCCCTAGGGCCCGCCGCGACAAAATATTATGCTCTATGCAATACTATAATTGTTTACAATTCATTATATTTCTTATGTGTTACACTTTGATAATTTCTTATTATATAATAATACTTACTATATAACATTTTACACTTCATTTTGTGAAGGAGGCCTCTTTTCCAGACAAATTTCACTTAAAACTACTTACATATATATGTAGATCAGGTGAATGCAAGGATGTGTTTCAGGAGTTTTTTTACTGCTCACATGGCAATATAATTCACCTCTTTTGAAAGATGTCTGAATGTTTTTCACATTCAAATGCATAACTGGGGAAAAATGCTAGGTTCAACAGACATTTTAGGTGATGTTTTAGAGAAAACCACTGGTTTCACCTTTCTTGCTCTATAGCAAGAATACATCTCCATGTCAGTGAACGGAACTATTTGGATTACTAATTTTTTTAGAACCCAGGTGAGGGCCCCAATATATTCCTGTTCTGTCTCTACCATGCAAATGCTTAGCTCTCCAATATTCTACATCTAAAGTCATCCTGAGGACTCTGCAGTGAGAGCTTTGATCTGCAAAGGATTAGATTATATTGGGAGCTTTACAGCAATAAAGTGCCTGTGTGCTCAATAAAATTATGTTAAATTGACTGTTCATGTCAGGATCATGACTGGACTATAAAATTGCTTAAATTCAGGCATATCCTGCTGTCAGATGCATTTCACTATAGCTTGGTTTACCCTCTGGCCCTTGGGCTACTGTTGTAGATTCTGTTTCACCAACACTAGTGTAAACCACTAAGAAATCACAATGTATCTCAGATTTGCTGGCAGCAGAATTTGCTCCCTTGTTACTTCTACTGACAGAAACATGTGAAAGTAGCGTATGCAAGTTTGGGCTTGTCTGTTCAATATGTTATTCTGTAATTTTCACAGAAAAACATTCAAGAAGAATTTCCACTTTTAATTTCATTATTCAAAATTATTTTGTCTACAATAAATACACTGTAATAATTACAGGGTAACACTCTGGTACACAATAAATAAATGGAAATAATTGCAAGGTAACTCAAGCATTTGCAATTGCACTCAAGCATTATTGAACTACATACCTGGGACTAATAATACGCTGAAACTGAGAAGACAGTTTGTGTAAACTAGCCTAAAAGTTAGGCCGAAAACCTAAAGAATGATTTTGCTTGGTTGGTTTTAATCAAGTCAAAGTTACGTTCGTGATACTTACACCTATTATACTTACACCTATTATACTTACTTATACTTATTTTTACAAGAAGAGAAGATTTGGAGGAAAAATATATGTTCCTCTGTCTCATAACAATGTCTGCGTAAAAACAGAAGGGTTTTGACTGGAGCTGTTTTTCCCCAACTCAGCAGGTGGGCTTTGAAAACAGTGTGTTAATACCTGTGCTATAGCACCAATGATCTGAGTACACAGTGACTTTATCCAGTGAAACTCTAACTTCCAAAAACTGTCTTCTTCGGTATGCCTTTACTCTTCATGAACAAGTACATGTCACCATGTGCAGGCAGACAAAAAATAGTTATAGGGTACAATAATATAGATATACAGATACAGATGTGGCTACAGGTATTGATATAGGTAGATAGATATAGCAGAAAAATAAACTCTATTTCAGTCTGGGAGCTAAAACATTGTGGTTATGAAACAGGTTTCTCTGGACACTTCTTGGACACTTGCCTTGCAATTCCTGAACCAAAATTAAGCTTCTGATTTCCTAGTTACCTAAGTGGAAAGAGAGGCATGGGATATGATATAGAGTTGTTAAAAGGGGAGCAAGGTAAGGGGATGTCCAAAATCTCCCTTTGCTCTTAGCCACATATAGCCCACAAGCTATGTGATGAATGTGCTGCACAACCTAATGCCTGTTTGTGCTTTGGATCTGTCTGTTCCCCATGGTAGGGTAGCAGAGGAACAAAGATTTACCATCTGGCAAGGACCAGATGAATTAATAGATTCCTGCTTGTTGTGCACACAGGACCATATTTTTTTTGGTTTGAGAGAACAGCATGCCCTGGAGATAGGGACAGCGCAAGAGGGAAAGAACGGCCAAATAGTGACCTCGCTCCAAATCCTTGATTAATGCTGACAAAGGGAGGTAGTGAGTTGTTTCTCCTTGCATGTGTGCAGGAGAATGGCACCACTAGCTCCCCTCCTTTGCTGTGGCACACAAGCAGCATCTGCACTTGCTACTCAAACAGGACTTGGTCTCTCCTGTTTCAGAGCCTAA
This sequence comes from Rhabdornis inornatus, assembly GCA_013397075.1. Taxonomy (NCBI): domain Eukaryota; kingdom Metazoa; phylum Chordata; class Aves; order Passeriformes; family Rhabdornithidae; genus Rhabdornis; species Rhabdornis inornatus. The sequence continues at coordinate 27,010 of VWZS01008705.1, read as the reverse complement.
ATGAGCACAGTTTGAGTCTGTTCTCCATCTCACAGATACTGTTTGCTCCTTTTAGCCGAAATCTAAAAATACCCCGTCAACTAACTTTCTTCTGCTGAATAAGTGACCTTCCTCCCTGAGCTCCTGCATGCTCAGCACCTCACTCTGGTTACTCCTCAAAGAGACTCGTTATTCACTTATTCCTCCCTTACCATTGTAATGACATAGTGCCAATTAAGAATCTTCTGTATTTCTGTCTTGTAAGAAGTAACAGATTTTGATGCGGCCCGCCCTCCAACTGTCCACTCCGTCCAGCCCAGCTAGCCCACGAGGGCGGAGCTCCGCAACAGGAGTGGGCCGTTTCCTGAGAGATAGAAGGCCAGGAATACGGCTAGGGCTGGAGGGCCCTGGGAGACGACACGCGTCCGGAAGGAATGAAGGATTGGGCAAGTCTTTTGATGGGTCCACGGGATTTATTGAGCCAAAGTTGAGGGGAACAACTGGACACCAGGAAAGGGAACCACCAAAGGTGAGGAGCACCAGAGGACATCAACTTAAATATGGGGGAGGTCCAAGAGGCGGGTACAAAGCAACATCCAATCAGGGTACACGATGGGAGGAACATAAGGAGGGGACAAAAAGTCGAACTTCCAATGGGGTACAACTTGGGCGATATACATAGAGCTATAACAAATCACAAACCAGGAACAAGATAAATGACAATGAACTTTCCAGAACATTGGGAAGGGCTGGGGAGGATTCACAAGGGCTTGGGCGTGGCTTGGGACTGAGGGACAGGGAACATTCTGGGCATTTGGGAGGAGCTGGGGAGGCATGACATTAACTTGGGAGGGGTTTAGGGTAGTGTTAGAGGGCAAGGGTGGGAAAGGGAGACCTGGGGCAGACCATGTTCAGCGGAAAAACATAGGGGGAAACCATTATAACAACAGGGGAAAATCAACTTACAGTGGGCATAAACTAATGCGCCGCAACAAGATTTCCTTCTAATTTTTTATTGTTCTGCAAGATTGCTCTGCAATTTTATTGTTCTGTTTTGTTCCTTCTGTTGGTTAATGTCCTAAAGAGTCATGTCCTACTCCTCTAGCAAAATACATTTGACGGCATCCTCATGACTGAACGTGTGCCTATTTTGGTTATTTTGGCTATTCAGGTGGCAAAACCAGTTCACTGGTTGATGTGACTCCACACACGTGGATCCTGTGTCCAGCTGTTGTCTGTTGTACATTTAATAAATCCTATTTTAACTGGATATCCCACAAGTTTTGTAACATTCATGGTCAGTTGTGGAGACATAATGATTGCAGCTGAGGAACATAAGCAAAGAGGATAAACTTCTGAGTGCTTCTTTGTCTTCCTTTACTTTTGTTTTAATCACTCACTTCCTACTGTTCCCACAACATGATGCTCTGCCTTCTGATGCAGCAGTGTGTAACGACCCAGAGTACCCAAGGCAAGTGCTGTGATCCTTCTCTGAGGATCATTCTTGCGTCTTGAGAGCCAGACTTAATAAGAATGATTTTACTTCACAGGGCTAAGGGGCTTCTTAGAGTTAAGAGGGTATTACTCCTCAAATTCAATGCTGGCAGAAGACAACTGTTGCACATTGGAAGACCTCTAATCCTGATCCTAAAAGGACTAAGGATTAGGATTAGAATACCTCATATCCTGGTTTTTAGTCTACTAAGGATTTAGATAAAGTCTAACGTATGACAGTCATGTGGAATTCTTCTGTGTCACCAGCAAGGAAACAACCCGCCTACCTTTAAAATCATGCTCTGCTGTAGAGTGCAGAGCAAGAACAAGCCAGGCAAATGGCAGGCAGTTATTAACAAGCCTTTTGACTGGTAATGGAATGGCCCATTACAAACACTGGGTGATTAATATTAAAGATCCTCAGAGCATGTAGAACTATCCCACGTAGCCTCAGGAGATGGACAGCTAAATCCTCAGAGCCAGTATACGCAGTTATGCCATCCAACCCCAGGGATACAGACCTTGTTTTTAACAGCAGCATGCTTTAGTGGAGAAAATAAATGGAAAACCTTGCTCTTCTAATCCAGAAAAAGAGCCTTGAATAGTCATGAAAACAATATTTTATTCAAAGGAAAGAGAAGTTAAGGCTTCTCCTCATAAAATTAAGGCTAGCATGATTTTAAAATGTCACTGCTTTCTGAAACCCTGTGAATTAGCAAAGAAAGAGAATGTGCATCTTTTATATATATTTATACCCTCAGAAATACTGTTAGAATTAATATATTTTTTTGCAGAAGAACTAGCTGACAAAAAGTAGTGTTACATATCCTATGAAGTAAGTTAACACCTAGATCATAAAACTGAGTGCATGTATACCATAAGTGGTCAGAATTCATTAGCTCTAATTTGCCTGCTTTTTGTTTTGATCTGATCTCTACTCTAAAAAGAAAATTCTTGTGTTGAAACTAATTAAAGCCCTTTTTTTCCTTTTTGTCTTATACAATTCTTATTGTCTTATGACTTTTATATTAGTGGTGGAAATACATGTTTTGCTCAAAATTAAGTTAATAATTTCTAGTTTTCCTGGGGGAGAGGGAAATAAAGGCATAGTTACTTCCTTGTACTGGTGAGAGACAGCTTCTCTTTTGTGAGAAGCTCAGTGTTTTATGAATTAAATAAATAAATAAGCCTCTAAAGAAATAATGCTTCTTGGATTTGGGAGGTGAGATTTGAATTGGGATGTTTGCGTGCCTATTTTTCTATAGAAAGAATATAGAAAGCTGGAAAGGATGAGGGATCCCATAAAGTGTGAAAAAGATGAAGAAGGGTGTCTTCCTATAAAGATCCATTCTGAGCCAAAACTGGATACACAGAAAACAAATTCATGACAGTGGGAGTAATTGTCTTAGCTCGGCTATTAACAGCTGTAAGATTATGCCTGCTGTGACTGTTTTAGTTTGTTCTGGCAGGGTACAGTCAGCAGTGACTGCTTGACTGCCTCTTAAGGTCAGATCCCGATCTAGCAGCTTCTCGGACAATAGTTCTAAACATCTGATTTCACTGATAGGAATTTATACTTTGTATTTACAGGCATGAAACTCTGGTCTTAAGGGAGATATGTTGTTATTAAAAATAAGTGTTATTTTTGGCTTGCAGGTGGAAAAACTCTATCTCCAGGTTTCCCATAGTGACCTGGAATATAATGCTCCTCAATTCAGAGTGAAACTGGGGTCTGTACAATTCCAGAAAATGTGACAGGATATGATTATCAGTTTTAGAAAGATTGTACTCCATTGTGACTGTCTGTTTAAATTGATATGAGAGCATGCTCATCCATCTGCCCCAGGTGTGTTGGTATACACCTGCTTCCAAACACAAAAACCCAGGACAGCAGAATGTTTTGGGTTGGAAAGGACCTTAAAATCATCTCATTTCAATGCTCCTGCCATGGGCAGGGACATCTCCCACCAGACCAGGTTTCTCAAAGTCCCATCCAATCTGGCCTTGGACACTTCCAGGGATGGGGCAGCAACAGGTTCTCTAAGCAATTGGTGCCGGTGCCTCACCACCCCCACAGGGAAGAATTTCTTCCTAGTATGTAATCTCAGTCAACACTTCTTCATCTTGAAGACTTAATATTCCCACTTTTCTTGCAAATGATCTTGTAAAAAGTGCCTCTCATGGGATATGGCACCTGGCAGCTGTCCCTCCCACAGAGGAAAGTGGAAGATGCCTGAGCTCAGAAGGAGCTGATGAGCAGAGGTTTGCACTGACAATCCAGATGTGGATAGCAGATCTTGCTCGCTTGCAGCCCTTGAGTTGTACCACAAAAGCTTCAGGCTCTGTGGTACAGAGCTTCAGTGATACAGAGCTTCAGTGATACACAGCTTCATGGCCCACCTGCCATGGTGTGCTTTGTTCCAGTATCAGTGCACATAGTGCTTGACTGCTCTTGGCTTTTCATTACAGAAAGTTGAGAGTACCTGAAAACATCACTCTTGTTTCTGACTAGGTCTTTATTATCGCGAGGTTCATCATCCACACCCCATATACAATAGATACACACACAGGACCATTCCCCCCAGGAGGTATCTGTGTACAGCAGAGTCAAAATGGGTTTTGTTTCTGCAGCTTCCTTTGCCCAGATTCTTGCTTTCCCCTTCCCATGTGACCACAGTGACAGCTTTGGGCAACGCTCAGGTGACAACTTGGAACTTCTCTGACAGCCCTCATCCATGTTTGTCTTTGCAGGTCATGCTATAGGGATGATCTTGCTCCCATACAGTTTGCAGGACTGGGTGGCACAGAGTCAAAACATTGCATTTGCCCCACACTTCAGGTGTCTTGAAGCTGGAGAGCTTGAAGAACTAGTAACACCTGATCAAATCCTGCTTTATAGCTTCAGTTTGTGCAGTCTTATGGATCATGCAAACTCCAGCTATGTTCTGTAAGAAAATCTGCTGATCATCTGGACCCCCAGGGCCTGCACATGAGCAGCATGTTAGGAGCTTTGGAATCTGGTTTGGCATAAGTTGAGAGAGGGGACACGGGAAGCTCCTGGTCGGGGCTCTTGTGGCCCAGCAGAAAACAAAGGGAGAGGAAACTTGCCTTGTTGGTGTCTGAGGATCTTTTCAGGTCCCAACTTTAGCACATGACAAGGATACCAGGGGCTCTCAGTGAACTGCACAACACAGAATGCCTGTGTCCACAGCAGCATAGCCCATAGCCCAAGAACAACAAAAACCTGTCCTGTCTTACTTGTAAGCACAACCTGAAGAGTGTGGGTGTGAAGCTACCTTCACAATCTTCGATTATGTGTCAAATAACAGTGTTTTAATGTCTGCTGACACAAGGTACACCCATGTCTGCTTAGTCAATTATTTCTCTGAGGCTGTAAAAATAACTCTGATGGACTCTGAGCTTGTTTCAGGCTTGTTGGTTTTTTGTTTTTTTGTTGTTTTGTTTTTTTTTTCTGAATTGATCTTTAAATGATTTCCAGGAACACAGGAGGGATGGAAAAAGGCTTTTTAGTCAGGGGCAGATAGTCTGTGATCGTGTGGTTCCCTGCTTCACTTCGGTTTTCTTTCTTTGGTTTTCCAAAGGGCATGCAATTTTTAGTGTTCACCTTCTTTTCATTGAGCTGATGAGAGCTTTGGCTATGAAGAAGGTATGTGGGCTCTATGATACATGCTGGACAAACAATGTGTGGACAATTGTCCAGAGACACTGTTTTTCTTAAGCTTTTGCCTTCTCCAGGAAAGATTTCCAGAGTATCAGTGTTGCCAATAAAAATTTAAATGAAAATTTTCAATAATACAAAGACATGGGTTTATATTGCAATATGTAATTAAAATATGTAATGCAAATTGCAATTTTAATACCATTAATACCAAATTAGTTGTGCTGTTGCTTTTATAAGCAATAAAAATGTGAGGGTTTTTCTGTGTGTCAATAAGATGGAAAGACACCCCATTTTTAATGTCTGCTTAACTGTCTCTTGCTCTAGTACCTTGCCTTGATATATGATCAGTATATTCTGTAATGCCTGACCTTGATTGAAAACAAACATGCTTCTTAAAGTTAAAGGAAATGTTATAGCTAATTTTGAGGGGTTTTTCTGAGGTTGTCCCTCATTTTGATTCTTTCATATCTAACTAAGTTATTACTGAAGTAAGTAATATGGATCGTTACTTGTCAACGGGGNATTTAAAAAACAGGGTAACAACATAAACACAACAAGAACTACAAAAATCAGTAAACCCATTTTGATTAAAGACAGAGTCCAACTAGATAAGTTCCAATTTTTTAATAGTCCATTGAACCAGTCACTGTCATCTTCTTCTAGCTTTTTGAATCCTTCCTTGAGAATTTGAATACAGTGATGAATGGATTCGCTATAATCAGAAAGGTTCATACAACACATGCCTTCGAAGTCCTTGCAGCCATGCCCATGTGCTAAGAGTAGAAAGTCTATTGCTGCTCGGTTCTGCAAGGTGGTGTGTCTGATAGCATTTACATCTGAGAGCAAGCCACTTAATGCAAGAGAGGTAGTGAGTGGTTTGCTTACTCTGGAGGCACCCGAGATGATCTAATTGACCTAAAACTTTTGCTGCGGCCACCCAGGGCAGTAAAATGGAGGCAGCTATTCTCTTGTTTTTACTCCAATATGTAACTTCATCATTGCAATCAGATTCAAAGTATTATGTAGATCTTTTTGGTCTATTATTTTGGCTATGAATCATTTTTATGTTGGGTGCCAGCAAAGTAAGTCTCCCCAGGCTACAAGGCCCACCCTTAACATGTGATGGTATGCCAGGTCATGCTCTGTCCCCATGGATAAGAAACACACCCTGTGGCAACTGGAGTGGGTGATTACTGGATCAAGAAGTGATGGAGGAGGTGCAATTACACCATTGGCTCTGATTTTTGTAAGCTGAGGGATATGGGGAAACATCTTTCCTAATAATTTCTCTTTCTTTTGTGGTTGTGGGTCTCTCAGTTGTTTCCCATTGTGTTTTATAAAAAGAACTTACACAAAAATCCATTTTGACAGAGCCAAGAATTTCTAGCTCCTGGGGTTTAAGTAGTGCAAGCGGGAGCTTCTGGGTCCAGTGATCCCAGGCATCTACAGGGTTGTGTTTCCATATGCTATTAGGATTGTTATCTTTCATACAGGTGGCATTATTGGTTGTTGGCCATACATCTGTAGGCAGCCTTACCAGGCAGGTGGAAAAGGGGTCATCAGGGCTGGCAACAGATAGGCACAGCGTGTCTTGTTTTATGCTTTTGCCAACTATCCATACATTTTGTTTTGGCTGCGAGACTATCCAGGTCTTCATGAGGAGCATGGAGTTGATCAGGATGGCAGCAGCAAGTAGGAGTCCCTTGGGAGTCATATTTAATGGGATAATCTGTGGGAAAGCTAAGAAAGTTAGGGAAGTATAAAGGAATTCTGCAGTCGGTAGGTGGTTGCTCTCAGGATGTCCTGTCCTCAGATTCCTTCTAGGGTTCTTCTTGTGGAGTGTCTTGGTGTTCCTGTAAAGGCTGTAGAAATGGTTTTATATTTTTTGCTGGAACCCAGCAGGGTCCTTTACCAGTAGAGACAAGCAAATCTTCTTCCCCCCAGGTAATTAGTGGGAAAGGCCCTAGAATTTGACTGGACTCTAGATCTCAGATTAGAACAGGTGGTCTCTCTTTCAACTATGCTTGTGAGGTATTAGAAAAGTACCTGATAATTGGGAAATTCAGTTCCATAAAGGGATTATTTTAAAAATTAAAATACATATAAGGCCTTTTTACTATGGGTAGGGTCTCTATTTCCCCTTTCTTTTGTTAGTAGGTGTTTTGATAGATAGGTAGGAGCAGTAGATGCAGACGTTTTGGGGGGGAAGTTTCAGGAACTGGGTGAGCTGGGCTAAATCTTTTGGTTGCACATAAGAGCTTTACAGATTTTTTTGGAAACAAGGCTGAGTATTACAAGATTAGTACAAGTTAGTAGATAATAACTAAGATAGAATTACATTTGAGAAAGACATAGAATAAGGAGTAAGAAGACGACTAAATGACTACACAAGTCTCTAATTGAGAGTGAAAAGGAAAAGCTACATACACTGAATAACTTGATTTGCACGACAATATTAATTAAACTAACATTCTATAAGATTGTTGGAACATTATGTGAATAAACAATTCATATGATATGTACACCATATGGAGCTCTTTGATGGTAAGCAGTGTTCTAAATCTTAAAATTCTTACATTATTCTTTGTGCCACAAGGGTGTTAGCTTGTCATGGCAAATAAGTAGAAATTAAAATTTTAAGCAAAGAGTTTAACTGATCATTAATAAGTGTCATTAGAAATTAATTTTCATCTTTCTCAATGATGCCTTTAACATAACAAAATCAGTTAACCAAAATAAAATGACATGTAAACATAGAAAAAGCTCTAATAACAAAACAAATTATAGCAGTCTCTGTATTTTATGGAGTATCTTCTTGTGATGGTAAGGCTCGCTGTTTGGATAGCTGCAGCAGTGGCCTTTTCCATGTGGATTTGTCAGTTTTCTAGGTCCCTGGAGCAGGTTTGAGAGTCCATTCAGCAGGCCACTCGGATTCTGAGATGACTGTCACGCGCACCTGTACCAATGAATCCTAACAGAACAATCTTTTTGTTGCTAAGTTCCAGTGTGCAAGCAATCCAAGACTGGAAGTGGCAAAATTGATGCTGAATTAGATGATACTGCTCTTTCCAAGAATTTGGATTCTGTTAAAATTCTGAGCAGTATCAGTAATGTTGGGAATAAATTTGTGCAAAGCATGTCAAGCATAGTAGTAGATCTATGAATAAGTGTTTATAGCCACATTCTTTCGAAATGTGAATCAAAATTATTTAAACCTATTTTTTCCAGGTAAAATATTAATAATGTCGCACAATGAATTTTCACATTGAAGAAAACTATCCAACATCCATTATACCCACACTGAAACAAAATTATTGAAACTTCCCACCTGCCTCAATTAGGCTTTCGAAGACATCCATCACTCTAGTAATTAAGATATTTATTGTTTCTCAAACTGTACAAGCAACTGCCAATTAAAACACAACTATTTAATTGTGTTGAATTAGAGATATAATAATATTAGTCATTTCCTAATAACCTTTTGCAAGCCACTGAGAAAGTAAAGTCTTGCCAAGTAGACTGTTACCCTTCCACAATACAAATCAATTAATTATAATTGTACTGTGTACCTTCATTTCTTTTCTACCACACTGTGTAAAACAAAAAGCAAGAAGCCAGAGATGGGTTAAGTAATTTAATACAAATTGTAAATTGTTACTCAAGAGGCTGTCTAGGCCTATTAATTTGTAGATCAATCATAATCTTGAACATATTTAACTGCACTTGATTTCAGTAATGTACCAAGTGGAACAATCTGATAATGTGATTGCTGCCTTCAATATTGTAAAGGACAATGTTCAAGTGTTTCTTGTTGTAATTGTTTCAACAGAAATTGATGAAAGTAATAATCAATTTCAAGGATTCCACCAATGCTATGTGTCATAAATTAGGACTAACAAGAAGTCCTATATTTTTATCCATTAATAACTGATATTTTCATTAATATTCCTGAACTCATCACTTTGAAGCCATTGTAGATGTGTTGGAGCTTTCTTCTCCTTTCTTTGCTCTTGATTAGTTGCTTTCTGGCAATGCTTCTTCCCTACTTTATTCTCATTTTAGTAGTAGTTAGTGGTAGAAAATCACCAGCTCTGAACTCCTATAGCTATGGTCCCTGGTCAGATTAGAAAGGATTTAGAGAGGGCTGAGATTTTTAAGGCATTTTTAAGGAATTTTTATGTGATCCTCAAAACACTGGCTGAACACTTTGAGTTTCATCTGTCTTTCCTGGAATGGCTTATGTGGCACTTCTTTTTTTTTAGGTGTCCTAAAGTGATCCCTGTGATAGTTCAGGAGCTTGATATGTGTGTGGTGCACCAAAAAGTAAAAAACAACTTCCAAATCATAGAATGTCCCCAGATGCCACATGTGTTTAAAATACTTACAGGATCAGTGAGTCTGCCACTCCCCTGGGCAGCCTGGGCAGCCATTAAAATTTAAAGTGAGTGAGAAGGAGATATCTCCCTGCCTCTGGAGACAGTTAGAAGTTAAAATGCACAGCTCTATCCAAGTGCATTTTTTTCTGGTTGCATTTGAAATTCAACAGTATTTTGCTTTGTGAATTTGCAGTAAATAGGACATGTCAAGGAATTTTTATAAGAAGTCAACCGCTGGATATATATGGCCTGAAGAAGTGTTTTTGCAAGCTAGGGAGGAGTAATAAGTGAGTTTGGAGTGCAATAATCAGAGGCAGAAAAAAAAAAAAGAGAGAAACTTAAAAAAGCATATGTACTATCTTTCCATCTTGTTGGGCAGACCCTGCAGTGAATCATGGTTTTTTTTCTTCTAAAGGAATACGTATTTTTCCAGTATCAGATGCAATATAAAAATCCAGGATTGAAAAAAAATAATAATTAGAAAGAAAAGGCCCAGCTTCAGATGGACGAATTGTTGTTTCTTCAGGTGCATGGCTTATTTATCTTTCTTTTAGAAGAAAACAATCAATTGCTATGTGTGACTTCATTAATTGGACAAGGTAGGAAAGAACACCTTCCTCCAGCTGAAGGTGCCGTGAAAATAAAATTTAATTTTGTCAGAAATTGAAATGTTGCTATTATTTTGACTCTTAAGACAATTTCTGTACTGGAGGAAGATATCTGAAGAACTCAGATAGACTTAATGGATAAATTAAAAACAAAGTCCTAAGAAAGTTGTAAACTCAACTAAAGTAAAATGTTCCCTCATATAATTTAACCTCCTGCCATATGTATGATGTAGAAAACTTTTATGATTAGCCACATAGTAGGTTTGATCCAAAAGGCCAACAGAGGAATTCAACCTCTGAGGATGTCCCTGCTCATTGCAGGGGGGTTGGGCAAGATTAATTTTACAGGTCCCCTCCAACTCAAACTAGCCTAGGGTTCTGTGATTCTGTCTTTGTTTGTTTTGATGTATTTGATTCTTGCTTTTAAAAACAAGGAAAGAAAGAAAATTTCAGCTACTTAAAATTGTTCATTTGAGGATTCTTCGTGTGGCTTCCCCCCTGCACTGCCGCATACCTTTTGTTACATAAATGGATACTAAATGAGGACATAACGACATAGCTCTTCTTAGTCTTGTATGGTAGGCTCTGGTACAGTGCTTATGGTGAGTTCTTACTACAAAAAAGTATTCTTACTCTCTGATAGCTGTGTAGGAACTGTTATGCTTGAATTGTAATTGTTTACATCTATTCAGCTTTAGAACAAATGAATTGAATTTTTTAATAGTGCTTTTTTTTCTTTACATTTATATATTTAATACAGTGTGTTTATGTATACATAGACACAAATGCGCATATCCATATGCAAGTGTATATACATACACACACATACACATATGCATGTACATATACATATATTTACATAGACATGTCCTGATATTGCTTCCCAGCTTTGACAGGTCTGTTAGTCACATAGTGTGTGTGTGTTCTTAAATTATTGTGTTACATTTTAAAAATTACTCAAGCACTAGGAATATTATTTTTAGTCTAGTCGAGATCACAGTGCACAGGTGTTTTAAGCTCTGGTTTTTTAAACATTAAAGAAAAGTTTAATAACAACTAAGAAATCTTCAAAAATTATTTTTATTACTGCAGGAAGTTAGTCCATAGCCCGGAAATAGTCACTCAGTCAAGCACAGGGCCTCTAAAATTCAAATTAGTAAGTTGCTCATGAGTTAGTGACTCTCTCTTTTTTCCCTTTTTTTTTTTTTGACAAATGAGATGTATGACTCTTAGTTGAATTGAATTTTTAAGGTTAACTGCACATGCAAGTTCAATAGTGTATGTGTAGTAGTAGATCTAGAGGCAGCAGGACATCACTGTGGCTGAATAAAGAACCATGCAAGACTTCAGGGACTGATACCAGCCAACACAAGAGTTTTGCTAAATACTTAAATAGGAACAAAGTCTTACTTGAAGGTGGTTATTACAGAATTACAGATAAATTTCACATTACAGCTGATCAAATGATTGCTAACATGAAAATCTTCAAATGGCTGAAAGGGGACATTGATTTCGTTATTATATGCATGAAATACATTTGGGACACTCAGGCTACTAAACATTATTGTTTTCTCAAACAAAAACATTTATTGTATTTGAAAAAAACCTCAACAAATACTATGCCAGTATTAGTGTGTTTATAAATTAAAAATTAATTAATTTATTTATTTGATAGTTGCACTCCCACAAATAAAAAGCCAAAGCCAAGTGTTGATTAGAAATCCCCAGATTAAAATGTATGCATCTGGTGAGCACTATGAATAATACACACTTATGGAGATAGATGGGTCAGTGAAGGAACAACCTTTTATGAAGGGATATTTGCCCACACTGGCTGCTAGACCTTGGAGTACGGCAACCAATTCTTGTCATATGCCAGGGAAGCTAGTTATTCTAGAACAAAATTTTACTACCTAAATCTAAACATCTTCATTTAAAAGATTCTTACTCAATATGGTGTGAACAAAGGCAGTGTTTTCCTCAGTTTTGTAAACTTGAATTAGTTACCAGAGACAGGCTGAACTTGTTCAGAAGCGGTTTCAGTTTATACCACAATCAGATACATAAGATGAGAAGTATTTTGGGATCCAGTGTCCCGGGACATTCAGTATTTGTACTGTTCAAGGGCTGAGAGACTGTATTAGATCTTTGGGTATTGTGGAAGAGAAGGAACAGCTGAAAACCTTTCCTTAGGCAAGCCTTTTGCCTTTCCATGGGAAAAATTTCAGATAGAATTCATGGGAGAGGGTAGAAAAAGAGTTTTAGAAATGTATTATGGAATATCCAAAAAGAAAATACCTTCCACAGTGTGACTGTGTGGGGCACATGTTAGGAACACAAACCATGTGTTATGATTTTGACCATAATATGTGTTTACAGGTGAAATAGTTAACAATTCATCTGTAATGTTTTTTCTTTCAGAACCAGTCCATGTGAAATATATCATGTATTCACCACATACTTGTACAGTAGCAATGCTTATAACCTTGGAGGAAATCTGTGAGGTGTATACTTGTGAGAGAACATCTCTGGTATTAACATGCCAAACAACTACATTTCAGTACCATCTGAAAGGATTTTCCAGAGTGCTCAGTCATCTGTAGACTCAGTAGCATTCAATACTATATGGATATCTTTTGGCTTGAGTTAAGACACTCAAAATGTCACACAAGAGTGCCTTAAGCATTCTAATATTCCTTGCCAAGCCACTGTCTGTGTTTCAAGATCTTTTACGACCTGGTAATTGTGCCCTTATCCAGAGCATGAGCTCTTGCACTTTTATTGTTGCTTTCTGTTGCTTTCAGCAAGGAAACATGACTTTCAGTGAGTTTTGCTTCTGCTTGGTGAGTGCTCATCTTGGCTGAACATTAATTCCTCCTGCTGACCATATCCTTCTTCTTGGGCTCTACCAGTAGATCGGTGATAGCACAGTATTTTGGTGGTTTTGCTCTCTCAGCCTTTCCATTTGCCATCCTGCTGAAGCAAGATATTTGTCAGCTGCAGTCTTAAAGAGGAAACTGAAATAATCTGACTGAAGAATGCTCTGTCTTTGGGCCAGATTCAAAAACATCATAGTCGTAGAATCCCAGAATGGTTTGGGTTGGAAGGGATCTTAAAAGATCTTCAAGCTCCATATCCCTTGCCATGGGCA
>VWZS01008705.1:646-11078 GCA_013397075.1 Rhabdornis inornatus | reverse complement strand
ACTGCCATGATGGAGGTCAGGACAGATCAAGTCTTACACACTTTAGTCCTATATGTGGGTTTTAAATCAGCAGATGAAGTTGTGGACCCGCATATTCTATTATTTTGCACCCTAAATGGGATGGTGCCACAGAATCATAAACTACTATCAGATCTTGGGATTAATAAATTGATATCAGATTTTATATTTTCCCAGTGTGCAGAGGAAAATCTGTCCCCAGGAGTTTAGAACATGCCTACTTCTTCAAAACTGCTAAAACTTCCAGTGTGGGTTTGGGTTTGGTATTTTTGTGTGGCTTTTTTCTTATCTTTTTTTCTTTTTTGGATGCAGGGAGAGGGTGAGGTGAGGGCAGGTTCTTGGTGGGATTTTTTTTTGTTGGTTTTGGGATTTCCTTTGTATCTTTTCTAGAGGCCAGGTAAGGAGAGAGGAGAAGAAAATAATGGATTAATCTGGAGTGTCCCATAGAAAATATGCCCTGATCAAACCTGTTTAGCCTTTATTTAAACAGTCTCAGCAGATGGCAACCCTCCCCTTAATCAAAAATAATACATTATTTTAGGTGTGTGCCAACCCCTCATCTTGGCCAGTGCATTTCATTCGGGGCTTGAATTAAGAATCTATTTTTTAAAATGCCTGCTATAACAGCCTTCTCCTCTCCTGCTTTTGCTGAGCATGGAACAGTCACTGTCTACCTCTCTCCAATCTGGGTGAGTCAGAAAATTTATTAACCCTTTAGCTTAAACCTCAGGGTGGCATCCTGGTCAATGCGTACTGAGTTAGACTGTGCTCTCCCAAATAACTAACGGGTAAAGCTCTGGAAAACTTCACAGGGAGCAGTTGTCTGTCACTTGGTACAGAAGTTAATTTTAACCCTTTTGTTAATCTGACTGCCCAAATTATTTTGATGGAGATGAGATAACAAGCTTACCATGTGGTGTTGCTCCACAAGAAATGCATTTTGTTAATTTTTATTGTTGGCCATAATATTTTCTGTCCCTGATTCACCCTCCATATTATGCAGATTTAGCACTTTAGAGATGCCAAGGCTGATCCAGAAAGCTAAGCAAGAATTATTTTTTCCTTGACCAAAACTGAGGAATCTAAATTTGAATGCTATGTTAATCTTAGAAGTTAGGCAGCATTAAGAGCAGAAGTCTGAATATGTTTACCACCAGCATATGACAAATTTATTTTCACACTTTTCCAAATATATTCTAAACTCTTTTTTTTTTGTTAGTTTTTCTAAGATAGCTAGTAAAGGATATTCTGGAATTTCTGCTGGAAGTTTTACTACTTGCTTAGAGACAGTCAACCCCATCTAGAGATGAAGTCACTGGGATATAAAGGTATATCAGTCTGCCATGATGCCTGAAAATTTAGTCACACAAATTCCACTAATGAATGAGGACCACTGCTACTAAATGTAGGTGTGAACAGAATCAATTTTACCTCCATGTTTTTGATGTACAACAGAAAAGAATCTTTTTCCAAATAGGAGATTTTATTTCCTTTTAGTTCTCACTGAACACACAGCAAATTATTTGTCCAGCAACTGAATTATCCAGCAAGCATTTCTGTTTTATTTTCAGGCTGTAAAACTCCTCAGATATTGTCAAGAACTATCAAGATACAACCAAATTCCTGGAACCTTTATCTGAAAAGAAAAGCTGGCCTTCATATAGCCTAATTTCTCCAAAATTTCTGATAAATAGCAGATTTTCTGCTGGTACAAAAATTACTTTCTCTTTAAAATTTTTGATATATTTTGTTGCCAAGACCTTGGTAACTGGGATTTGGCAAATGATTTCTGTCCTGATGTTCCTCCCCTTGGAAGATTAAAAACCCCTTAGCTCACCACAAAGTTAATCACCATTGTGATGTCTCTGTAGCATTTAAGATGATCAGGCACTACTGTTTTTTAACAAGACTGCTGACTTTGATTAGCAAAGCCTAACAAGAAAAATCAATACATTGAAGACTAAATTTACAAACACTTTGGCATCATGCAGCATTAGGAAAACTTCAGGCAAACAAGCACGAGTGGTATTCAAATTTCCATTAGTCACTTAGAGTGGAAAATCTGACGTGATTGTCAATTAGTGAGACAGGATATTCAGCTTATTTAACCAAGAAGCCACAGTGCAGCGTGAGGTTCCCGAGTTAAAACAAATATCTCATTACAAAACTACTTTGACATTTCTTGTGTTTATTTAAGATTAGTCATCATTCAGGTACTTAAAAGCTATAAAACTGAAATCATGCAGACCTTACCAAAAGTAGGTCCTAATCTTCCTTTTCAGGTTTCATAACTTTTGGTGAGTTTATACAGTACTGAAGGTTAATGATGAGCTAATACCTGTTTAAGATGTCAATTTAAAAAATACAGAAGGCACTGAGCATCTCCCTGTTGCTGCAGCAACAAGCTTTCTTTCTTTCTTTCTTTCTTGTGCTCAGATTAATGGTTTGATGCTTCCCAAACTGTGAGTCAAAATAGCTGCTTATGCCTTTCTGCACTGTGGTTATGCTGCCAGCATTCAGGAAACTTGTGTCAGCATGTACCTTATGCAAGCAGAGCTCAAAGGCCAGTGTATTTCAGTGTATTTTGAATTGCAACAAAGTTTTTGTTNNNTTTGTCAGGTTATAGTCACTGCTTTATGCCTACAGATGGACTGTACCAAAGTGCATGGGAAAAAGAAAGTGGTGGCCAGAAAATGTGATTGTAGCTTTTTTTGTCCCTATGCCCTGCAGTAATGGTGACCAATGGTGACTCAAGATTAAACAGTTCTAGTTTCAAAGAGCTGTTAAGCCCTGATTCATCAGAACTCTAAGTTCTACAATATATATGTGCCACCACTTCTCTTGATTAGGGTTTGGTTACTTGTTACCTCTATTGTTACTCTAAAGGCCCTATTCATGCTTCATGTAGGGTCAGGTCAGTACTATTCTTGAGAAAATGATGGGTAGAACATATTAAAATAGGTGCTCTGCTAGATGCACTATGTTCTGATTTGTGCTCTTGTTGGTTCTGCTGCTGGACAGATAATTGCTCAGATAGGAAGTCTATGTTTCAATAAGAGGCCAAATATGTTTGGTTTGAAGTTAAGAGATCAGGCTGAAGAACAATCGGATCTTGAGGAACTTTATCAGGAAGGGTGACTGAAGCTGTTGGAGTTTGCTGTGACTGACTCCATGCAATGGACAGGGGCTGACCCTTCACTGGGATGGAGGCACAAAAGTATTACTGGACACTGGCCATAAATGAGAGGCAAGAAAAGTCCTTCAACTCCAAGGAGGAATATCCTCTGAGAGAAATGTGCTGGTGTTTTTTGAGTGGAGTGGTCTCTCCTCTCCATACTCAGAGGTGGTGAAGAGGAGACCTCTAATCAGCCAAACTCCCACAGCAAACAGCCAGGTTGTTTCATGTGGCTCATATCATCTCCTAAGTTGACAGGCCTCTCCTTAAGTTCTTTATAAATCATGTGAACCCTGTTCCTGCCATGTGCAGCCAGGAGTTTGGTTTTGGAGTAGTTGACTTGGCAGACATCCATCCTCAACTAATAATGCAAAACTAACCACTTTCGGTGCAGGGGTGGCTTGCATTTATCAAAAGTGTTCAATGTAACCAAGGAAGAAATTATGAGCTTCTATCACAAAAAATAAAATCAAAGGGTCCAATTTTCTGCCAACCTGTTCTGCCTTCATTTGGATTTGAAAAAGAACACCTGGTATCCTGGAAAGGATCTCATGAGGTTGTGAGATCCAGAGCAAGCCAGCAATATGCCTGGTCGGGTCATCTCTAGGAGTCCTGGCTGATACGCATCTCTGAGAAGAACTGTGTCCCTCTTTTGGAGGTGTGAGGGCAAGAATAGCTAATTATGTCAGTTCTTCACCATCAAATTCCTCCATTCAAAAACAGATGATGATGATTATCTAACATTTTACAAGGACCAAGGCCAAATGAAACTCACTTCCTCTTAATTCTGAAATTTTCTCAATCATATTCAGGGAATAGATATTTTAATATAATTCATTTAATGTACCAAAATGAGACAATATATTGTGATGCTGTTGACATTTTTGTCAAAAAAATAACTGGGTGAAATTTTTTTGTTGTTTTGTTAGTTGGATTTGTTGTTTGCTTGTTTTTTACATTAGCCAATGACTCAACGTAACTAAATAAAAAGATATTGGCCAATGTCTTCCTACTACATCTGAACACAGAACAGAGTTAATCTTCAACAGTAGGGTGTGCCAATTATCTGCCAAACAGCTTGCATAGCTCAATGACTCCAAGTAATTTTGCTGACATCCTGAAAATAGGTGTTTATGCAACAGCCCTTCAAATATAAATAAAGTCAAGATATATGATGAAATTACATTCTGTGCCTCAAAGGTAGTGATTTTTTGTTCTTTCACATCTTTTCACATGATCACATGATAACCAGATCATTTAAGAGGGGAAATGCAAACTGTCTAAGGTTTGCAAGACCTGCTACATCATTTTGGAGATGCCCTGATCTTTCCTTCAAGAAGACCCCTGTAATATTTACTGTGCTATAATGTGTGTGCCTTCTTCCTCCATCTCCTCTTCCTCCTAAGACACTCCTGCAAGCACCTGGCTTAATTTTATTACAGTTGGATCAGGCTTGGCCATTCAGCATCATTTGAGAACACTGAATTCCTGATTACAATGCATTGGTATTATATAGAGAGCTGATTTCCTTCTCAGCCAAAACATTTTTCTCAGTCTTGCAGAAATTTAGTTCCTTCTTGATGTGGAAAGTCTGAGTAGGCAGCGCTGGAAAACTCAAACATGAAGTGAGAACAATGCTGGAAAACAGTTATTATAGTGGGGGTGTAGTGAACAGAGAAAAAATTTACTTCAGGAATTGTAGATGTATTTCTTTTGGTTGTCTCAGAATGTTCTGGAGGAACCAAGTCTTCCCTCATTCAAAAGATTATTTGTTCACTTCTAACCAGTTCCAGTGACATAAATTTTGTATTAAAGGAATTTCTCAGGTCTGTGTGTGAAGGTGGAAGTTGGTATATTCCCATATGACATGAAAGTCCTGTGTGTCTCCACTGTATTCTTGGTTAATTCCTTGCAGATATTGCTTAAGGAGGAATTTTGAATGTGATGAGTCTGGGTAGAGGAGGGGGGCCGCTATTGTCTCTGGCCTTAAATGTTATCAAGGCATACTGGCTACCAGAGATTTCTCTCCTGTAAGAAGTGATCATCCTGTTTTTATTTCATTCCTATTCCTTCCCATAAGAAACACAACATGGAGTCCAAACAGCAAGAGAACTTGCACAATTTCCTTATAAAACTTTCTTCTTGGGAAAGTCTGAGGAGTTGGTTTATTATATTTTTTTTCTCTCAGAGATTCTAAAAAAGAGCAAATTGTAGAATGGAGTGTGTTTTTCATATGACATTCATCCATTTGCATAGCCACAAGTCTTGTACTGATTTTTCATACCACCTATTAGCCAGTTGATTGTGACTGCACTTGCATTGCAAGCTCCAGCACACATGTGCAAGACACTCAGCAGCAGCCAAGTGCTGGAGGAAAGAGTCCAGCCTGAAATGAGAAAACTTCAGTGTGGTCCAAGCGAAGTTGAAGGACCATGACAGCATTCCTTGTGGACTCCAGAGGGGACGTCTTGACATGTCTGTTATTTGCAGCTACTTTTGAAAAGATACAGAGGATGAGCAAAACACTGGTAGGCTGAAATAAAAGTAATAACAAAAATTAAAAAAAAAAAAAGAAAAGCCTGCTGTCTATCATACTTTAAAAAGGGAGAAAAGAGTGAGATGGCAAATTGTCTCTCAGCTTACTAGAAAGTTCTGAAGAAATACTTGGCAATTGAAGCAGAATTTATAAGTATCTTGAAGAAAACAAAGAACTGAGAAATGGCCAACAAAAATATGTGAAGAATGAATCATGTCTAAAAAGTTTAATTTCTGCCTTTGAAAACATGGAAGGCTTTCTCAATAGGTAGAAACAGCAGATGTTATGCATTCTGGCCTTAGCTTTAGCATAAGTATTGTTTCACCCAACATTTTTGGTGAGGAAGCATGTTCAGCTTTATGTGCTGAAGGCTCAGTGCAATACTGCTTGGAAAACTGCTCCCAAAACTCAGCAGCTTAAAGTCAGGGAATACGACCTCTGTGTGGCACTCAGAAACAGTTTGTGCTAATGATGGGATGATGAAATAAGAGCATGGCCACTAAATTCAGAGGTAACATTAGGCTGAAAAAGAGTAAGAACGTATAGACAGGCTTAACTTTATAATTGGCCTTGACAAGCTGGTGAATACAAGTCAACACAGACAAGTGCAGAGCATTGCACCTCAGTGGGAAACATCTTTTCAAATGGAGAGCAGACTTAAAGAAGTATTCAGACTACTGAATAATATAATTCTAAAGGGCAGAATGAAAAAAAAACTAAGTCAGCAACATTTTGGTAAAAAGGGACCTACGAATGGGCTCTTTGAGATACTAGTGCTGTTCATGTGAGAAAGTAGGCAATTCTAAAGGAGTGAAATTAGACGAGCTGTGTGAATGAGATTAAATAACCTTTTTTCATCATTCAGTACTACATGGTTAACATGGCAGTGCTGTACTCTAGACAACATCTTGTGGTTTAACAAAGTCTGGTTATCAGTTGGGGGGTGGTTCCCTGTGGGGAACCTGGCGGAGCCAATCAGCTGGCTAGGTTTGAAGAGACAATCAGCTGGCTAGATTTGAAGAGCCAATCTGCTGGTTAGATTTGAAGGTTGACACCTGGTTAAACCACTTAAGAGTTGGACACGCCTCTGTGAAAAAGCACATTTAAAAATGAACAAAGCCTGGAAAAAGTCTCTTGGCTTACCACTCTTGAGACCCAGGCCAGCCCTGCGTGGCCTTGTTGGCTCAGCCTGCAGTGTGGAGCAGCCTGGCTGAGATTTTCTGCTCCCTGAGGGGTGGTGAGAGCCCGCGGGTCCCTTTCTCCAGCGGTGCCACTGGCCCATTCCAGCTGGAGGCTGTATCAGAGCCAGGAGCAGCCATGCGGCAGGGACCAACACTGCGCGCCAGTGCTACACTGCCGTGGCTATCTCAGCATGACTCACAAAATAAACTTTGTTTACTTTGGGACCAGTGCCAGGTGTGACTGCCGCTGGCCTGGTCTGGGAGAGGCCGTGTGGCCAGCACTGCTCAGCCAAAATTGGCATGGCTGGGACCACACAGCTGCGGCTACCTCGGCATTAATTGCAATGAACTTTACTTGCTTATCCGCTTCGAGCCAGCCTTGCTGTGGACAGAAAGACAAAAGTGGTGGCAGCTTTTCCTGTTTTCAGTGTCCCACATAAAGGGGGCCCAGAGTGGGGCCAGCATGGTGTCATCATGGTGTCAGCAGAGACCCCATGGACAGCAAAAGCTGACACTTCAAAGATGCTGCTTCCCTTCAGTGTTATCCTCACTGCACAAAAAAAGCCATGGGAATTTGTCATTCTTGCTTCTTATTGGCAGGAGAAGTGGTCTGCATTTGCTTTCCTAAAGAGCTAAGGGTCATGGCTGAGAATGACTGCTATTTTCTGAAATGCACTTAATGCAAAAATCTTGGCAAATAAAAAATCACTAGTAGAAAATCCAGGTAAAAAAAAAGACCAAACAGTCCTCCATCTGTCTATGTGCTTAGAAAAATAGAACTAAACCCACTTATGTGAGTTGACATAAACAACCAAAGATCTAAACAATTCAAGAAAACTACTAGCAAAAGTGCATCTTGTGAGGCTGATTTCCAGAGTAACATATGCATCTACATAAAATCTTTCCTTCCATAAGAAACTAACTTTCATCTTCGTAGAATATGGACTATTTTGAAATATTTATTTTGCTGTGTAGCACTTTTGTTTAAGAGTTGCACATGTGTCTTTCAGGTTTTAATGCCATGTTATTAAGACAGCTGACAAATTGCATTGCATTTGTGATCACTTTGTTACTGTAGTCTAATACTGCATTATTAATATATTTTCTTGTCATTATAATACATAAAACATAATTAAGATTGTTAGAAAAAACACTAAATTTGTTTCAAAATTCTTCTACAACTCTCTAGCACCTATGGTGACTACTTGAAATTGATGTACTCTTGTCTGAGAGAAAAGTAACACCCATCTAAGTTTGCCAAATTGTATTATTTGGAAATATCAGATATTGCTATATCAGAATAGAAATATTACTATTCTTGTTCTGCTTTCCTTCATCAGAAAATGCTGAAAATATCTGCGAAGAAAGGTTTGTAGTTTTAGAGCTGAAGATCTGAAAGTACCCTGGCACATATTCCCTGACTTGTGTGATATTGGGAAGTACTGTGATGAAGTTATTTTCCTCAGTCCTACACATCAGTCTGATTTAGTACCATCATTGTATTAAAAAATATTACTTTAAGAACTGAGATTGTATGTACAAAATCATTGTGGTTTAGAGAAAGTGTTATATGTTTGCTTTCTATTGTGCTTCTTCACATGTAAGCTTTAACATCTATGCATGTCATCATCCTTACAGAAGCACTGATAACAAAGTTTTAAAGTTTTTATTATGTCATATGACTTTATTTCATGAATGGAAGATTTTTGCAACTTAAAGCACAATGAAATTGTGATTACAGTGGAGTACTATACCAAAACAACATGTTCATAGTGCTGCAACCTAGGATTTTCACTGATTTAATGACATCAGTTTTTCTGCTGACTTAATCTTGTTAGCAGAAAACAGTTCATATACACAAATATGAAGTGTAAAGGCAGCTATCTTTCTTTCCTTAATGTATCTATAGATGTATGCATTATAAATACGTGATCCTTCTTGTCCCCAACTTGTTGTATTGAACTAAGAAATTGTTTTATATTTGCACTGAATGGTTTATCCTGTTCTCCCCCACCAAATTGTGGCATGGTAAACTCCTTCCTTTCGCCCCTCCCCATTGGCAGCATCCCATTGGTTGCGGGTCTGTTCCTCCCCTCCCCTTTTCCTGAGTTTCAAAGTACCCGCCATCTTCTCTCTCGCTCTCTTTCTCCTTTCGCCATGTGTGTGATACAATAAACTGTGGACAGTTTTTTCCCCACGGGAGAAAAGGGCCTTCTTTGGGTTTTTTTGCCTTTGTCTATGAGGATTTCCCACCCCTCTCTGGTCCAGAGCTAGCCAGAGGACCGGAGAGAAAAAGGGATTTATCTCAGTTAGCGCTCCAATGTCAGGCTTCCCATAAGATTAGAGGTCCCACGAGAAAGGCTGGATTCCACTCGCGAATTATAAGCCTTTGGATGTTGCTACCCTGGAAGCAAGGAGCTGCTTTTTCCACAGCGATTACTGACAGGGACAAGACCAGCAGCCAGCCTTCAGCCCAAAGGTGGGTCAGTCTGGACAAAGACCTTTCTTTGCACAGACTGTAACACTGAGGATCCCAGAAAGGGGTGAGTATCCCTCGCGAGAGGTAGCGGGGACCTTGAAACAGCCTCTAGTTGCAGCGGGAGTGGGTTCCCACTGGGGAAACAAAAGGGGTGTGGGACTGGAGTAGCGTGAGTGCGGGAGCAGTGCGCGGTGGGAGTTGGCGCAGTGAGCAGCGGCGCGCAGGTCCCCTGGCGGGTTTGGCGCAGTGTCACGCAGGGCACGTGGTGCTGCAGAGCCGGGAATGGCTGTAGGCAGCTCCTGCAGCAGCATGGATCCGGAAAACGGCAAAGTGACATGGGCGACCCAGCACACAGGTGGGGGAGTGGCGCAGGCAGCACTGAGAGATGCAGCAAGCAGTAGCAAGCTGCAGCAGCGCATGCTTACAAGCGGCAGCAGCCCACGTTTTGCCAGTCGCCAGTTAAAACTTACACGCTCGCTAGTGTGGTTTCTCCCCCGTGTGGTGGGGGGGGGAAGGCGGCAGACCCGTCCCTGCCCTGGCTGTACTGCAAAGAAAAGTAAACCAGTTTACGTAGTTTGTTTTTGATATCAAAATGGGCTCTCAACTTTCTACGCAACAAAGGAGCATATATTCCCAAATTTGGGATCTCTTAAATAGTGGGAATGTTACCATCTCTAGGAAACAGTTAAAGCAGTTTGTGTGTCGGTCATCTCTTCATTTCCCTCAANGGCGCCTCCCGATTCTAACGTGGCAGTTGGTGGTCTCCCTCCCAATTGCTCCCAGGGTTCGGGGGGGGCGGGGCCCTCCCAGTTCCCATGGAAGTGGGGGGCGATGCCCTGTCTCTCCGTTGATGTTCTGCCTCTCGGTCCCCACGGCAGGGGGGTGGGGGGCCTGCCTCCCGTTTCCCATGCAGGAGGGGGTGGTGTCCCTCGCAGTTCCAGTAGAGGGGGGTAAAACCTTTCCCAATCCCAGTTCAGGGGGAGGTGGGCTACCTCCCAGTTGTGGCGGGGGCGGGGGATGCAGTGCTCCACCTCCCGGTTCCC
>VWZS01008702.1:120551-134334 GCA_013397075.1 Rhabdornis inornatus | reverse complement strand
ATGTTTTCAAAAGCACATAAAAGTAGCCCTATTTCTTAAAAGTGCTGAAGTCTACCTAAAATCTGAGGCTGACAAGCACAGATGGCTACAGTATTAAAAGCCATGTCACAGCATATAAATTTTTAATAACCTTTGCCAGATTTAGCAGTGTTTATTTGTGCATTTTCTTCTTTTCCCTGATCTATAAATTAAAAAAAAAAACAAACCAAAAAACCAACAAAACAAAACCTACATTACTAACATTTCCATAGCTTCCTATATAAAAAAGTAGCTCCTGCCCTTTTTTTGTTGTTTTGTGAACTTGTGAGGTTTTTATGGGGCTAGAAGAAACTGCATGTTTTGAGGTTTTGGGGTTTTTTTCTTAATTATTATTCAAGTCAGTAAGGTGCAATGAAAACAATACTTATGGAAAAGTCATTTACTACCACTGGGACTCACTATATTCTTCTAACTCCATGCCTGGGAGCAAAAATAGAACTTGAGCCCTATGGTGCAGGAGATTCAGCAAACTTTTTGTGTTTGCTTGCAGATGGAGCCCTGAGTTCACAGTGCAATGCTGCTGCAGAGCAGATGCTGTGATCCCTGTGCTGGCAGGTATGTGAGACATCACTTCTGCCAGAACTAAATGCTGTTTTCCACATGCCTTTATTGATGCATGAAACAACCCTTTGCAAGGCTGTGTGGAAATGTGCAATTAAAAGCTGTTTACTTTCACCTTCTCTGCCTTATTTAAAAATTCCATTTAGTCACCAGTGTGTATTCAGCAGTCAGCCCCGTATAAAAGTATTTCATTCCAGATTAGCTGAAATACAGAGCAGGTTTCATGCCTGAGGAGGATTTGCCCTCCACTCAGGCAAGGTGTGGATTTTCTGTGCCTCTCCATAAAAGCACACACTGTGACTACGTCATGGGAAATCTAACGGCTGAGAATGCTGATGAAAACCAAATGCAGATGGCCATCCAGGATTTCTTGTTTGCAGATTATAAAATACTCATATTTTTGAGCACAAGAAAGACACATTAATCAAATGAGATTCCATAAAGCAAATAACCACCCACATCTATAACTACTCAGATATATCTGGCTGATAATGTTGCTAGCCAGAAATCAGGAAAAGCTATAAAATACTGCTTAGCCTCTTCAGCTGATGGGTAAAAGGAAAAGCAGATAAGGACCACTTCAGTGTCTGCAGAGCATGTCTTTAAAAATGTAGATGCCTCAATATGATAAAAACCTAGATAAGAGGGCATAAAAGTTTAAAATTTATAGAGAAAATTACAAAGATAACTGAAAACTGAGACAATATTTTTAAATTACAATTTCTTAAAAATAATTACAATTTAAACATTAAAATACTTTGGAACAATGATAAGGGTAGTGGGAGAAAAGTTTGAAGATTCCAAAGTCTTTTTCTCTTAAATTACAAACAAATTTCAACAAGAAAATATTTGTTTGCCATCTGTATTCATTATCTGTCTGCCTTTACTTTTAAGTCACAGTTCCTCATGGCAAATGTGGAATAATATGGGATGTCACTCAGGAAAAGCTCCAAGTTTTTCTCAACCAGAATGATCTGGTTGAGAAATGGAGAAGGGTGGCTGTTGTGATCCATCACCTTCCTCATAGTAACAATGTTTTTGTCTAAAAGTCCTAAAAGTGATAGAGCTTAAATATTCTCATAGTTTTGGGAAAGGTATTTCACTACATGATATCAACATAATCTTTTCAGCTGATGTCTGTTGAATGACATTAAAATACAGTTCATTTGGCCTGCATGCAGAATTTTTTTAAAACCAGCAGCACAGCCATTGAAACTAGTTTAATGGTCATATTTCATGGCCTTATTTAAGCACAATTATTTTCTCAAACCTGTGGCAGTTATGTGATACAAATTCTTATTATTCTTCAGGATTCATTTTGGCAACAAAAAAAACCCAACAATAATTATTTATAAAGGTGGTCTCTATAACACAGCATTCCTCAGAAAACCTATCTGGCATGTGAACACAGTGATAAGCTCTGTGTGATCACCAGAATGCATCAAACGGTCTGTGAACTTGGGACTAAATCCTGTAGATATAATCTATATGACCCTGCACCTCCTTTTCCACAAAACTTAAGAGAAATCTTTCAAGTTTGTGTTGGAGAGTCAGATCTGAGAAATGCATGAATGCATTTATGTCCTTACAGGGGGGACTTTCAGGCCCTGGTTTTTATGTTCAGCTAGAACACCTGTGTGAAAAACATTGCCGTGTTTTTGCTAATGATGACACTTAAAATGTGGTTTCCAGCCTAGTGACACACGACATCCCAGAAGTTATTGAAGAGTTTCTGTGAAAGCACAAATGGACAGTTGTCCTGAAATTTCACAGTTGTGAGAGAGTGGTAGAGATGTTGGTGGCTGACAAAAAGGGGTAGTGATTAATTTAGGATCTGTTCTTTATGTTAAATCTCTCATATTTTTTTCCCATTTGCTGATATTTATGAACTCTGTTAAGAAACAATGTCTGCTTTTGTTAATGTTTGGTTTTAGCAGCCACTGGGGAGTTTTCTAATGAATATTAGTTTAAGTTTTTTGATTTATTTATTGTAACCTCTGAAATACCTCTTCTTTCAGGTGCTGTACCATTTAGTATGTCCACTGATGCACTTCTCACATATCTCTGACAGACAACATTGTTCTGAGACACTGCCACAGCAGAGCAGTGCCAGGCCTGGGAATGGGATCCTGAGCTGCAGATTAAAACATGTAAATTCAGATGAGTAGGGTACAGCTAGTTCTTTAGGTAGACAAAGCCAGGTTTCTGTTCTAAGGAGACTCTCCAGATTCTCTTGACTGCATTGTCTGTGTGCTAAATGAGAGTATCAAGAAAGACGATGTACGACACAGCATCTCACCTCCAGATGTCTGTGCACAACTTTGGGGGACTCCTGGAGGCCTTTTGTAGAGGTTCTTATCCCAGAAAGACCTTTTTCTTGCACTAAAATACCTCAAATATCACGCAAAATCTCAGGAACTATATTCTTGCAGGGAGGAAATATTCAGCTCTTACTGAGTGTTCAGTTTTCCCTCACCCTATGGATAATACCTTTCAAAAAACTTCCTGTGCACTTAACTTCATGCACATGCTAAGACACTGAGCCAGTCTGTCTGCTTCAGCAAATCAGAGCTTTTCAGAAGAAGAAATTATTTCAAAGTTTACTACATTTATAAGATCCAGGGACTGCTTGCATTAGGCATTCTTTGTTTGATATTGTTACCTGGGTCATTGAAGTGAGACTATACCCATTGTAATCACATTGCCTGTTCATTTTAAAGAGTAAAGTAGGTAGTAGAGAAACCATTCAGTTATTACCAGAAATTCCAATTCTTTGCTCAGTTTGCTATGGTAAGTGTCTGGAAAACATGCAATCATTTTCAGCTGTTAGTAGGGGTTTCTTAATTATTGTTTTGGTTTTTTAAAATTAATTATTGTTTTTGGTTTTTAAAAAATTAATTGTTGTTATTGTTTGGTTTTGGTTTCTTATTTGTTTTGTTTCGGTTTGGTTTGGTATGGTTTTGGGTTTTTTTGCTTGTTTATTTTGTTTGGGTTTTGTGGGTGTGATGGGTTTTGTTTTAATGATGTTGTTGTTGTTTGTTATTGATGATGATGTTGTTCTGGTTTGAGGTTTGGGTTTGGATTTGGTTTAGGTTGTTTTTGGGTTTTTNCTCCTGGAGGCCTTTTGTAGAGGTTCTTATCCCAGAAAGACCTTTTTCTTGCACTAAAATACCTCAAATATCACGCAAAATCTCAGGAACTATATTCTTGCAGGGAGGAAATATTCAGCTCTTACTGAGTGTTCAGTTTTCCCTCACCCTATGGATAATACCTTTCAAAAAACTTCCTGTGCACTTAACTTCATGCACATGCTAAGACACTGAGCCAGTCTGTCTGCTTCAGCAAATCAGAGCTTTTCAGAAGAAGAAATTATTTCAAAGTTTACTACATTTATAAGATCCAGGGACTGCTTGCATTAGGCATTCTTTGTTTGATATTGTTACCTGGGTCATTGAAGTGAGACTATACCCATTGTAATCACATTGCCTGTTCATTTTAAAGAGTAAAGTAGGTAGTAGAGAAACCATTCAGTTATTACCAGAAATTCCAATTCTTTGCTCAGTTTGCTATGGTAAGTGTCTGGAAAACATGCAATCATTTTCAGCTGTTAGTAGGGGTTTCTTAATTATTGTTTTGGTTTTTTAAAATTAATTATTGTTTTTGGTTTTTAAAAAATTAATTGTTGTTATTGTTTGGTTTTGGTTTCTTATTTGTTTTGTTTCGGTTTGGTTTGGTATGGTTTTGGGTTTTTTTGCTTGTTTATTTTGTTTGGGTTTTGTGGGTGTGATGGGTTTTGTTTTAATGATGTTGTTGTTGTTTGTTATTGATGATGATGTTGTTCTGGTTTGAGGTTTGGGTTTGGATTTGGTTTAGGTTGTTTTTGGGTTTTTTTTTTTTTTGCCATATGGGTAAATATTTATTTTCATGTTGAGAGAATAAAAAAACTCAATGAAATTTAATTCTGATGAAAACAGGAAAATTATACTGTGTCTGTTCTTGAAATTTGATATTTCTTATATTAGGATGAACACTCTCAAATCTGTGAGTGAAAACACATCATGCATAATAATGCATGTCAACATGATCCTCACTTAATCCTAGCATGCTTGTCCTTTTAATAAGTGATGTTTTGCGTTAGTTTATAGGACCAGGCAGTGGGTAATTTATTTATTAAAAAACCCCAAACCCTTTTGTAAAAGGCAGCCTGGAAGGTCACGGACTCCTAATCATGAATTATCCCTGCAGGCAGTTCCTGCCCACACATGACCTTCTGTTGCCATCTGCATCTATCCAGTTGAATGAATCAGCATGGTCATGAATGGGAGGTGGAATATCAAGAGCTTAAATGGTGAGTGGTGGCCATGATCTACACCACCATTTCCTTCTTCTGTAAAGCTCCATTAGTGGAGAGGAAGGTTAGATGCTAGGAAGAAATTCTATACTCAGACAGTATGATTCCCTTGGCACAGGTTTCCCAGAGAAACTGTGGCTGCCTCACTCCTCGAAGTGTCCAAGGTCAGGTCAGATGGGACTTGGAGCAACCTGGGATAGCGAGAGGTGTCCCTGCCCTTGGCAGGGACTGGAACAAGATGGGCTTTAAAGCCCTTTGAAACCCAAGCTGTTCGATGGTCCTATGATGGAAATGCAGAAGAAATGATTGGGGAGGTGGTAAAACTCAGCACTAGGAGGGAACACATGTCACAGGGAAGAAGAGCTCCCAGTGGCATCAGTAAGAGGCGAGTCACCTCCTGCATACTTAGGTTGCTAACTGTGGTTTTTAGCCTCTCTGGAAATAGTTCTCTCACCAAAATCTCACCAGAGAAGAAGTGCAAATTAGATGTAATGGAGGTATCTTGTGTTGCTACCTATTGGCAGGGGCATGTAATCTCACAAAAGTTAATCATTTACACAAGACTTTTAGTAAAGCAGGCAGTAAAATTGTGCATAAAAGAAGGTTGTACATAGAAACAAAGCCATTATGCCAGATTAAGGTAATAGGGAAAATGGGATTTCTAAAGTAAACAAAGCAATTGCAAACAGGAGAGAGGAAAGAAAGAAGATAATTTATATTTACAACTGACCTAAATTTACATTTAGGGGAACAGAAAAGAATTAAATGTTTATCAGACTTCATTGGGAAAGCTTGGATGAGAACAGGGAGAATTCTCTATTAGAGGTAACAGACTGGACTGTAGAAGAAGGTCTTATTGAGGTCTTATTAACAAGTTCAAATGAGAATTTCAAGACATACCGTGAACACTGGCCTGAACTTGTAATTGAAAAAACATTGAAAGGCAAAACTTTTCAAAGGGTCCTTTCCCAAGTTTGGTTCATGAAGACATCAATAAGAAAATTAATCAAACAGCGGGAAAAAAAAACAAAACAAACAAAGAAAAAACCCACCACCAACAACCGAAAAAAAAAAACAAACAAAAAAACCCCCAAAAAATACAATTAAAAAAACCCAACTTGATCTAAATCCTAAAGCAAGCTGAGCTGTCCTGGGAAAGGAAGAAAGTCAGTAACCATTTTAAGCAGAACAAGTGAACAGATATAAGCCATAGCTGTAAGATATATGGGTTAGCAGGAGCCACACTGAAATCACATTTTAGACTACAAGTAACACCACAGCCAGCAAGATAAATAGGGAGTCACCAAAAAAAGTGTTGGTTTGTGGAAAACAGCACAGCTCAGGCACTGCTGCACCACTCGGTCATGCAGTGTAGACATCTAGCATCAACTGTGCCTTTAGATATTTAAATATTCTGAGCTGTGTAGGCAAATTAGGATTATTGATGCTAAAGCTATGATGACGACCTCTGTTGGGGAGGTGGGAAGACAGAGGAGAAAGCAATATTCTTAAGCATTGTAACAGCTCAGAAGGTAATATTTCATGGTGTGTCAAGGGAAAGAGGGAATTTGAAGGAGAATTCCTGTGTGGGGGCTCAGGACCATACTACACCAATTCTTATTAATCCTTTTGGGTCCTGGGAAGAAGAAGATAATAAATCCTACAAGGAAGAGGTATTCCTATATTCATTGCAAGTTGGTCTGAGATCAGTGCTGAAATGGTAGCAAAAGAGCTAGTTCAGGAATATAATTCAGGCACCTGCATGAACTTTTAAGGACACTGGAAAGAAGCAAAAGACCAGACTGATGGCAGATACCTTTTCTTTGGTTTCTGCTCAGGGTGGGGTACCACAGGAGCAGTCCTTTCATGTGCACGAGACCAAAGCTGACTGTTCCTGCTCTATATCACCCATTCCCATGTAAATTCAATCTGTAATGCATGAATTTTAAATGTTTTATTTATTTTAACAAGAAAAAGGAGAACAAGAAAAAGGGAAGTGGGAATTTGATGAGAATGGTCAGGAAGAAGGTACACTGTATTTAATGTCTTTTGATTTCTCAAATAGTCCTAAGAACCATTATGAACTTGCCAGTATCACAGTGGGAAAGGAGTTTCACATTGCATATGAATGCTCACCTGTTCTGAAATCTGTGAATCCCAGAGACATTTGGTACATGGTACTGCAGTATATGAATAGAAAATTGACAATTTTCCAAGATGCAAAGGAAACAAACATGTAAATACTTCTTGTCCTACAGATCAGCTGCAGGCCTTTGAAATCTAAGGAACAGATGAAGGCACATTTTTCCCAGAGTCCCAACAAACATGGCAGAGAGGCAGGCAGAATTAAGGTAGCATACTCTCTGGAACCTTTAGACTCAAAGTGGGTGTGTAATCTGAGCTTCAGCTTCAGAAAGGACGCTAAGGAAAATACTGAATATGCTAAATGAATCCAGGTAGTCAATAATGTATGCTATTGAAGCCCAAATGCCATGATGTTAGAGTAAAAAACTGTCCAGATGAGACCTTACCATTGGTGGGTAGACTGAGCAAGGCTTATTTTCCAAAATGTGCCACATACAGCTGGCTGTTTGGAGCCAGGGAGGAATTTCTTTCTTGCTGCAGTATTTCTGTGTCTGTGCAAGGATCAGGAAAACAGGCAGAACACAGTGGGGATATCATGTTATAGGCAGCAAGGTCGTTCAGGGTGCCATCCAGCAGGTGACACATCTCTCATGTGTGACACAGCCCAGGATTTGCAATGTGGTGAGCAGGGCCTTAGGTGCCCTCACCACTGCCGTGCTAAGGGGTCCCTCTGCCCTCAATTCTGCAACCTGTTGTTGCTACTTCTGTGTGTGCTGCTCTTTTCCTTCGATATCTTCATGCCTTGCATTGTAGCATTAAAGTCCCCAGACTTTATAAGGTTAAAATCTACTAGACAGCATGACCAATGTCACATATACTCCTATTAAATATTACTGACTAATACGCAGGCACAAAGCTCAACAAACAATCATTGAATTAATGAATGGTTTGGGTTGGAAGGGACCCAAAAGATCACCTAGTTCCAACCTCCCTGCCATGGGAGGACACCCTCCCCTAGACAAGGCTGCTCAGTCATCATGCAATACCTGAACCTGCTCAAGTTTGGTCCAATTAGTGTTACTAGCACCAAAAGCAGGAACAGCTAATGAGCAGGTTCTGATGGAAAAACAATGATGGAGAAAAATATTTGGGCTGACCAACTATCACACTGTAGAGGACAGACAGAGGATGATGCTCATCTAAGGACCCTCTCATTGATCTCACCAATTTAAGGAAGTATTTTCCCTTTTCTCTTGCTCGGTCTTTCCTTAAATTTTTGTTCCCTTCATCTCCAAGTTAATTTTGGAATCAAGATCTGGTCTCAGCTGTGGACTCCACAAACCTGTCTAAGTTTCTTTGTGCAACATGACACATTTATTAAAGTACGCCTGTCACGTCACTCTCGCTTTTGACTCTTATTTTTTCTCCTTGATGTTCTCTTGAATCTATCTGAACTGTCCATACCACTTCCCTCTCCTGGTCTCCAAACACCTTTGTCTTTAAAGATTAGTAGAATCTCATTGATTTCAATAAATGAATAAGAATTTAAACTAATGTTTTACTCATTCTGACCATATAAACCATTTAAATTATTAAGTACATTACACCTAAGTATTCTTTTAAGGTCAAAAGGCAGATACGGTTTTTCCATATTAAGTATCTCCATTAATCTGCACAGTGCTTACCTTTGATGTATTAATATTAATGGGCTGTTAGTCTCACCCAGGTTAAAACAGGGAGTGTAGAATATATACCTTCATAATTGCCGTTATTCCTCATGAGACTGATTCTTGTACATCTCCAAATACAGAGAAGAGCATATATCCTCCAGTCTGTTATAATAAGCCATGTGAATGATCATTTGCAGGAATTAATGAACTGCATAGCTCCTTTGTTTAAAGCATTGTGTTAGAACTGTACATAATGATGAAAAAAAAAATTCTTCTTAAATTTACAGGAAGAAAATTTTAGTGGTCAATTCTTTACTGGAATAAGAATGTCTTGCAAAAGCTAGGTCAGGGATATAGCTATTAAGTGATTTACCTTTTTTATTTTTTTTAATAATCACAGCAACTCTGGTTATTCTTTGTGCATTTTGAAGCAGTAAGCTTTATTACCGAGTTTTATTTTCTGTGTTGATGTATTTCAGTTTCTGCATACTTGGCCTACTTTGTAGAGTTCAAGTCTCAAACAGAGCAGAGAATTACCTCTGACATTAAGATTATGAAAACACTGCACTCAGACTTTGGGAAAAATGAAAAAGATAAAAGCAAACCCCCAGGTTTTGAAATATCCTGCAAAAGGCCTGAAGTAATAGAATATTTTAGTTTTCACTTATTTCTTACAAAGACCGAAATGTAAGTATTATTTTTTCCTAGTAATAGAAAAGTGGAATGAAGAAAGGTTTTACTGTCAGCTGTTGTCCTTGGGTCTAGCCAGTGACCTTGTTCCAATTGCACGTGAATACAAGAAAATTTGCAAGGCTTTCTCCTGTGCTACTAGTAAATGATGAGAGGTAATTATGAGAAGCATCTGGGAATTACCTAGTATTAAAAAAATAGATTAGCATGCATGATCAGAATCTTAATACATTCAGTTCCTATCTATTTTTCCTTATATGCCTTGGAATATAAAGAAGGAAATTAGTAAGTGAATGGGGAGGTGTTTTATATTGGTTTTGCTGGTTGTGAGTTTTATTAACAACACACCTCTCTGTATTCTATATTGGTTTTATATAGGAAAGGCAAACTAAATTGAACAAATCAGATAACAGGGATATCAAAATGACTAAACATTAGACAGAGGCGTATTTTTGCACCATAATTAGGAATGGAGGAAAAGGGATAGTATTAAGAAGTAGCAACTGAGGCACAAGATAAAACGTACAAAATTGTTCTTTGGTTTTGGATCCAAAATGCGTTGCCAGGGTAAACAGAAATCAGTATTGGTAAAACCAGAAAGAGATAGAAGGACAAAATAAAGAGGTAGAAGGATGCACTGGATGATATTTCAGGAAGTAGGAAAGGACAGATCTGAAACTATTAATAGTTGCACAAAGGACATTAACTCCATTGTCGAGAAAAAAGGAGGAATAGGTTCAGCAGGTTCTGTTGGAAAGGATGCCTAGGTCCATACTGAGCGTGGGAAACCCCTTCTCAAAGGGCAGAGGATAATCACAATTTGTTCATCTACTGGAACAGGGAAAAGGTATTCTAGCATATTATAATGGGCTCATGAGCTGCCTTGGAAATTATTGATCAAGAGATACACAATCTGAGTATCTCTCCAGCAAAGTGGGAGGAAAGATACTAGGATAAAGTTTTTCCCCCAAGAAGGGTAGTTGGGTGCTGAACAGGCTCCCCAGGGAATGGGCACAGCTCTGAGGTTTCCAGAGCTCCAAGAGCCTTTGGACAACATTCTCAGGGATGCACAGGATGGGATCGTTGGGGTATCTGTGCAGGGCTGGGAGTTGGACTTGATCATCCTTGTAGGTCCCTTCCCACTGAGCATATTCTATGCTTCTGTGATTATACGAACATTTGTTCATCAAAAGGATTGCTAAGCCTTGGAAGAGGTTGCTCATGGAAGTGGTGGAATCACCACTCCTGGAAGTGTTCAAGGGTTGTGTGGGTGTGGGACTTGGGGATATGGTTTGGTGGTGAAAACAGTGGTGCTGGTTTATTAGTTGGACTCAATGATCTTAGAGAGTTTTTTTAATCTTAATGATCCTATGTTTCAGTGATTCTAACCATGAGCTATGAATTAAAATTGCAGGACTGGTGAGCTGGCTAAGCATTATTTCTTGGTGTTGCTGTTTTCTCAAAGAGAACACAAAATAATCAATAGAGTGGGGAGGAATGGACAATAGTCATGCTTATTGTATTCTATTTTAATGAAGAAATTAAATTCATACCTATAATCAAATCTAAAATACGGATTTTGTAAGAGACAGAAATTAGAATATATGCTATTCTGCTTTTCACCAGCCATTAAGTCTCTGACTGAAACAGACAAAACAGTTCTTCATAAAATTATAAACACAACAGAGGCACTTCAAAAATGCAGCAATGCTTACCTTGATTTGAACAGAGAAGGGGTTTTTCTTTTTAACTTTCTAAAACAGAACATTGCTACGGGAAGACTTAAGAAGGCAGTACTTTGTGTAGTCACAAGAAAATTTTGTATCGTAAGCTTAAAAGTAGAATTGATTTCATATTTTTTACCAGAACAAAAAAAACTTTGCATAAAACATAATTAAAAGTCTTTATAAACCGTGTCCCAAGGTTGCTTGGCCTTTCCCCCCCCCCCCGGCCCCCCTCCCATTTTATTCTTCATGACTGAATAAGTAATGATATAATTTAAAGAATTCAGGGAAGGAAGAATCGGATGAGCAATGTGATGATGAAGGAAATATATGCTAGGCAAATTTTTGAGTTCTCCTTGAATTGCTTCACCACATTATTCAGGGCTTTCTTCCTCTATTTTGTGCATGTCTTTGGTTCATATTATACACAGTTTTGTTAACTCTTACACACTTCAAATTCTGCTGGTTGATAACAGTGAGAAAACCTATTAACAGACTTCTTGCCAACAGAAGTGAGCTGTGTTCGTAGGGATAATCAAGGAACATACTCCCTGTGAGAGAAGCTTCTCATTTAACTTTCAAATAGGTGGCATGTAATTTGACAGGTTCATTTGGCACAAATTTGGAAAGGATTTCTCATGTTGTCCAAGATTTACATGATGTTCCAAGGATATTTTTTCAGAAAAAAACCTTTTTTAATGCTACATCTTCAAGCCTTTATAACATTTTGTTGAATTATTATTCTTTACCATTAGGAGTAGATCGGTGATGTAAATTGCCTTAAATTTGAATACACTTCAGGACCATGTTAGAGCCCTTAATGCACTGCAGCTATTCGAATAATGCAGTAGACAAATACAGTTGATTAGGTAGATCACAGTAATGGAAAATCTGAACTGTAAAAAGATCCCACAAAATCTTCCCTTTGTTGAGGCATCTTCTATGTGTCAGGCACAATCTACCAATTGAATTAATAGAAAATTGAATAGCCCTCAAACTTCTAAAGGAAATTTCCTGAATTAATAGATTAATAGAAGAATGGACAGGCCAAAACTTCTATATGAAATCCAGGCAAATTAACTCCATATTAGTAAAAATGTCTTCCTGAAGTCATCCATGTGAAAGAGAAAAAAGTTAAGATCCACGTTTCCCTGTTTGCTAATCTTGAAGTCTGCTTCCACATTAACAACAAAACAAACAAACAAACAAACAAAAACAAAACTAGGATCTCCTCTCTGAAGGAAGGTCATAACTTTTCCAGCTAATTATATTTAAACCCAGTATAAAGTAACCAACAGATTAAGATCTCTGTTGCTGTGACAGAGTCAGCTGGATTACAGCAATTTATACCAAGGACTACACCAAAGATCAAGGATGTAAAGACTGAAAACAGCAATAGCTGCTTCAGTAATTCCATGATGATGTTTTTCTGGATTCTAGCAACCTTGAATACACAGAAACTCCCAATAAATCCCAAGTGTCTCTATTTGATTTTTCATAAACACTACTGACCAGCAGATCAATCATAATTCAAGAGATTACTTGTATGTAACTTGTGAGATTATTTGCAGAAGTTAAACATTTCTTTAATTTCAGATATCAGGCCTACAATTAAAAATGAGAAAATAGAATTTATTTACATACATATAGCCTATATAATGACATATTTACTATCTTCTATGAATTTAGATTATAGTCAGGGTTTTGTCTGGTTGTTCCTGCTTTAGCAAAATTCTTCCCAGTGAATTTATAAAATATACATTAATAATAAAAAGGTATTTTTGATACTGTTTTATTGGTGTTGTTGAGACCCATGTTTCTAATGCTGAAATGTCTAATTTTGGACATTTTCATTGCGTGCTACAGCTCATGTAATTGTTTGTGGTTGCAGAAGGAGAGAGGGCTTATTTCTGTATTTTGCACATAACCAATATTTTTTCTGCAATTGTATTGCTTCCAGTGACGCCGACATGTCAAAGGTAAGAAGCAGTTAATTCCCCAGTGGGTTACCCAGAATGAGAATGTGAAACAGGGTCTTGCCTTTCAGTGAAGCAGGCCTCATAACTCCAAGGGGAGGGTCCTGAACCAAGGCCACCTGTGTTTTATGGAACAGTCTGGGGTTCTCCTGCTGAGTGTCAGCTCCTGCTGTGTCTCCTGTCACCTGGCTGGCACCACAGCTCCTGGGCCCTGTGTGATGCAAGGGATCAGAGACAATTCATCTCTGGAGAGATCAACACCTCTGACCTAAGAAACTTCAGACTCAAAAGAAGAAGACTGAGCATGCAGACTAATCAGCATAAGAAGAGAGAATCGTTAACCAATAGACAATAGAATATTAATTAATAAGAGAACTAGGTAACTTGTAGCCTATGAACTGTGATTTGTTTGCTGAAATGCATATATAGTGTAAAGTTTTGACAATCAGAGTATTTGATTTGTGAAAACCTCCACCTTGTACCCTGAGCAGAATAAACAATGTCTCCTTTCTATTCTAGGCCCTGTGTCTGTGTGTAGACACTCCCTAAACTGGCAACTCCAGAGCCAGATTAGGTAATTATGAATATCCACACCTTGCTGAAGTGGACTGCAAGAGCTACATGTTCACCGAGGTTATGATTTCAGATAGCAACATCCACTTTAATATTTCAGCTGCTTGGCAATTC
>VWZS01008702.1:108126-120161 GCA_013397075.1 Rhabdornis inornatus | reverse complement strand
CCTTTATTCCGGTGAAAAAGGTTTGGTTTATTCCTTTTTTTTTTTTTTTTTTTTTTTTTTTTTCCCCACAGATTAAATTACTTCCCAACAAAACCCTAATTGCTTTACAACCCCAGTGTTCCTTCCAAAAGTCTTCAACCTCCCAATACTTCTTTCAAGGATTGACTTGACCAACAAATAGGGACACAAACAATTCTGTCCTTTTCTACCATGTCATTTTCCAGGCTCTTTCAGAATGAGCTTTGTCTTCTATTTCCCTGTGTTTTATAAGGCACTGTGCTTTGTGTAATCCATGGGAAGGAGGTCCTATAGCATGGGGATTCTCTGGCTTTTTTTAATCCATGTGGTCCTTTTAAGTGAACACAATACAAAAGGGATGAGTCCTGAACATATCTTAGTTCCATGTCAGAATGACCATGGCCTCTTGCCTGGAAAATCTGTATATAGTCTGAGGAATCTGTTCTCATGTGCCCATCTCACAGTCTAGACACACTTAAAAGTAGAACTTCAATGTTACTAGAGTTTTAACAACTTTAAAGTTGTCAAAATCTTAACTTTGAGGCAATAGAAATTCAGAATGGCATCGTGTAGCTTGAGACTGTGCTAGGTTTCAGTGCACATATCTCTGTTTCACAGTGCAATAAAGTAACTTGAAAATGAGTTTATTATATTACAGGAGGGAGCCATCTTTCCAGTGTTTCCACCTGCAATAGGAATAATAGGCAATTAATATTTTATAAAACCTTGTGGAGCATGTAGAGCAGCAATTACTGTATCTATGATAACTGGTCTATGAATATGTATGATCGAATTTTCAACATAGCTGTATACATGAAAGATTTGATCAAGATATATTAGGATAGCAGTGAGATGGGATGCAGGGCCTTTGAAAACTAAATTTCATGGCATTTTCACAGGAAATATTCATTCAGCTGTATACATAAGGTGTGATAATGGAATTTTTGTATTAAAAAAACCCACTTGAGAATTTCCTGAGGGACACAATATTCAGTTAAGATTTTTAACACAAAATGATCGGAACCTATGGACATATGTGAAAAATACTGACATGATCATTCTTTTTTTTTTTCCTTTTTTAAATCATGTTCTGCTGACAGATGATAATTACTTCTGTCCAGTGATAGTTCCAGTGGCATTCACTAAAATTAAAGCAGCATTAATGGGAAGAAATGTAATAAAACTTCTTTCTCAAGATCCACATGAGAGAGTAATGAAGTCCTGTTAGATGGGGAACAGATGGTTGATGCTTCTATCCCGACACATTATGGCTGAGCTTATGAGCAATTTTTACCTGGTGATGGAAGGTCCATTCCCACAAAAACTTTAACCATAAGTAAAATCTTATTTTGGGATGAGCACCAACAGCGCATTCCCCATCACAAAGCAAACCATGAAGAGAAAGCCATGCTGGAGCTGCATCCTGCACCCACCTGTGTGATCCCCACCAGCTAGAAATTAGCAGCATTGCCAACAGGCATTCTTACACTGAACTCTTCTGACTTTTTCTACCTCTTAAAACACTGAAAACATTCACTTATGCTTTTTAGCTGACATTTATTACATTCTTCTAAATCACAGATTTCCCCAAGTTTGAATACGAGCCTCTATTTCTCTTTCTTCAGTATGATGTGGGATCCTATCAACTTGTCTCTGTGTTGAGATAGAGAAAGGGAAGGGAATTGTGGGAGCACTGGCCACCAGGATCAAAGGATGCTTAGGTGGTGTCGTGGTGTAAGCTGAGCTGGCAACTCACTCAGATCCTCTTTCCCCATACCCCAGTGAACGGGGAGGAGAATCAAAAGTTAAAATAAGAACAGTTACATAAATGAAAACAAAGCAAAATGTAATAATAATAATAATAAATAATAATGGCAACAATAAAAAGGGAAAAAAACAAACAAGTGATGCACAATACAATTGCTCACCACCTGCTGACCGATGCCAGATGCCATCCCAAGCCCAAACAGAGGATAGCATTTATTTCTTTGTGTTGTTATACATTGAGGACTCATCAGCTCCTTTAGGGTGGTCAGAAGCTGGTCTGAAGAGTGTCCCTAGCAGAATTAAACTACCATAAAAGTAGTGTAGGATCCTACAACATTTAACCCGGTATGCTGTGATATGGCAGGTGTGTAAGGGTGGTGAAGCCCTGCCACATGTTGTCCAGAGAAGCTGCGCCTGCCTCATCTCTGGAAGTGTCCATGGCCAGGTTGGATTGGACTTGGAGTGACCCTGGGTAGTGGAAGGTGTCCCTGCCCATAGCAGGGGTTTGGAACAGGATGACCTTTAAGATCCCTTCCCACACAAACCGTTCTGTGATTCTGTGATTCTGTGATTCTGTGATTCCGTGATTCCGTGATTCTGTGATTCTGTGATTGAACCCCAGAGCACGACTGAATGCAAGAGGCTGCAGCACCATCTTGACCAGCAAAGCCATCAAGTAGTAAAAAATACTTCATTCCATTTACCATATCAAGGAGAAATATGTCTTTATTTTAAGACAGGTCTTGTGAGGCTTTATCTGAAACCACCAAATAAAAGAAAACATTGGCATTGGGCTAAGGATTAGCATCATATGCTTGCTAATGAAAAATACATACTGAGCTATCAAGCTTGTGCAAATTAAAGTTTTTTTCTCTCTTTCTTAACACAGGATATAATATTCTATTTCATTAAGTGATTCTATCAGAATATTAAATTTTTCCATTAGCAGGATTAGATTAGGTCTTAATATTAAACTATGTACGTCAGTCCAATTAAGCAAGATAGGTCTCCTCACCCTGTTACCATGCTGGTATTATTCCAACTAAAAACCGTTTTCTTACATTCAACAGGGATTTGAGCAGGACATAGCTCTGAATATTAGGAGCTGTCCTGGGTAACTGCTGGTAATGAAGAGGAGTAACTGGGAGGTAAATCTCTGCCATCAAATAGGCTTAAACAAAAATAACATTTTTATTTTTTATGGAGAAAACTACATTAAATGCCAAGCATGTGGATTTAATAACTATGATTTTATAAAAAGATGCACTACTCATAACTATCATCTATGTTGTAAACATCTTATCCCTAATCAGAAATTCAATATTGCAGATCACAAAGCCCACTGAGGTGTTAAGCTGATAGGTAGGAGGAAAGCTGGCTGAGCTTTTTCTGGGGAAAACATATGGGTGTTTTTCCCAATTGAAAAGCCTTAAATGAGATTCAATTAGTGGATGACTGAAAAATGATACTTAATGTCCAATTAGAAAATTGTCTTATTGGAGTCATGATAACTCTGCAGCCCAGGGGTGGATACTCTATTTTGCAGGTAGTTCAGACACCATATTTTTATTCTTTATATTACTTTAAATTATTTAAGCATGCATTAGTACGAATGGCCAAGCAAAAATCCTGTGCTCATACAGCCTTCAGTAAAACATCTTTTGATGTATTAGAAACATACAGGGGCCATTCAACCTTCAAAGGGAGGTTTTAGAAATGGGACAGTAACAAAGCATATTATTGCTAGAAGCTGCTAACTTAACAAACAAGTGCAGGCTTCTGTCTGTCTATTATCCAGGCACATGGATAAAAGTAATGGAGTGGGATGACTGCTGCAAGCTGAAGGTCTGCCTTTGTCTAAGTCAAGTTTCATGCACAGTGTTGCTTCATAATTTACATTTCTGAGGGAGTTCAGACCATGAAAATTGGAAGAAAATTGATTTGAGTTTTGGTACAGGGCTGTGAATGGGTTAGAACTTGGTTTAATAGAGGTTAAAGCATGAAATATGAACAGGAGCAAAAAATTATTTGTTGGATGTAAGTACCATGAGACAGGTTGGAAGGAAAAAACCTTTAGAGCATCACCTAATGTGAAAGTAACAATGAAATGTTTGCTCTCCAGGCACAGTGCTGGTGTCAACAAGTAATTGCACATTCCTATCCATAAGAAACCTCATAAAATGATAACAAAAGGAAAAGGTGTTTTGTTTGTGAAGGTATCAATGAGTAAAACAGACGTTTTGGTGTGCACAAAGGTTATGTAAATTGTCATTCTGCTATCAAAAAAAAGACCTAGGGGTCTTTGGGCAGGAAGAAAACAGTCTGAGGCAGCCACAGGATATTTATCATCTCTCCTCTCCCTCTTAGCAATTTCTAGATGTTGTCTTGTAGCTGGTATGGCCAAGGGACTGTGTTGGGGCTTTGCCACACAGCTGTTGTGTCTCTGTCTTTGTCAGAAGGCTGGAGTAATACATTGATTCAGGGTGACCTGACAAGGAACACGAGTCTGCTCTGTCTGGCACTTGTAAAGTCACATTAATGTAATTACTGGAGGTTTAAAGAGGTACAGGGTGACAAAACCAGGCCCAGGGTCTTTGTAAATTCACTCTGCTCTAAGCAGTTTTATGTCAATCTCCAGGCTGCAATGCGCTATCAGAGAGATCTTGTTAATTTACAGGCAGAAGAGGACCCACATGCTAAAATTTTATTATGATTTTTTTCTTTTTAATTGAAATCTGCTTGAAATCAAGGGAACATTTTCTCTTTACCTCAGGGAAGGCAGTACTTCACCCCAGCACCATTTTTTAAGTCTGATCTCATGAGCCTTTGAGGAAACGTGTGTTTGAAAATAATGATAACTATAATATTCTGATTGCAGTGAGGATTTTGTATATCTCTGCAGCTAAAATATAAAAATTCTTGTACATATTTTTTAATCTCATAATTTAAAAACTTTATAGCCAAGACTCATAGTTTTTCAATGCTTTGACTGCCGATATTAAGCAATGTAACTGCAAAGTACTGGAATAGATCAGCTTCCTAAAACATATTAATGTAATAAGCAATCAGCTTAAAATTGTTTGAAATAAACATGTCTACTTACTAAAATAAAGTCAGTTCATTTTCCTTCCCTTTGGTATGACTTACACCCTTTCCTGAGCACTTTCATCTTTTAGCATAATTAAAACCCACTAAACACTACTTCAGTTCATCATCCCCAACATCACTAATGGATCCTTCCTGCTCTCAGTGATCTGATGATTACGGATAATATTTCTCTACAGAAAAGTCATTCATATCAGAAGCACATC
The DNA here is from genome assembly GCA_013397075.1 of Rhabdornis inornatus. NCBI lineage: Eukaryota > Metazoa > Chordata > Aves > Passeriformes > Rhabdornithidae > Rhabdornis > Rhabdornis inornatus. Next base: position 115,065 of record VWZS01008702.1, on the reverse strand, counting down.
CCAGAGTAAATTTAATTTGTAACTTATGTGCTGTAAATATAAACATCATGGTGAAAAGGTTTGTCTTGTTTATGCTTTTATGTAGGCATATTCATTAAACCTGTATTTTCTACGGTTTATGGCATTCATTCAAAATTGAAATGTCACACAGTCAGTTTGGTCTATATGACTACAGAGACTTGCTTGCTGATTTTCCTTTTCATTATTACCCATTACCCTGATGTCTCTACTCCATCATGCTTGCAAAAAGTATATAGCACTTACTACTTACAACTTCTTGTGTCCTGTGCCTCTAATGGAAGGGGATATTTGGCCCCTACAGGAAAGACATTTTGTGGTGCTTCTGGGAGGCAGCAGGAACAACTGGGATACATGAACTAGGCTTTCAAACAGGATGCATCTTCCTTCTTTTGTTGTTCAGCTGCTGTTAAAGGTGTGTCTGGCTAGCAAGAGACAATTCTTTTGGTTACAGGAAAAAGTACAGATGGATTTGGGAATGTGGCTCTGTGTAAGCCTGAGGCTGAGTTTTTCCTTCGAACTGTAGTCCAGCAGTGACATGTGATAATGAACACTCTCTGCCTTGGAGAAAGCAGTTCTCTGCAAGCACCAGGGAGCTGCAGAGCCAAGGGCTTTGTCATGCCCTCCATGGCAGAGACAACTCAGCAGCTCCATGGCCTCTGCTTTTTTGGAACTGAGCTGAGAGGTTCACATCAGTCCCCTTAGGAAGTCTTAAATTAGCCAGAAAGCTGTTATTGTGCTTTCTTCTTACTGAATTGCTTCAAGAAAGAATTCACATTTTTGTGCACTGGCTTTCTGCTGACAACACTGCACTGAACATATTTTGTTTTCACCCAGATATACTGATTTCAAGAACAGTCAAGACCTGTTCATGAGTGAACATGTATGACTCATTGCCTTGAGGTAAGATCCAGAAAGAAATCAAGAAAGAGGAAGGAGCAAGAATGAAATCAAATAAATAGGCACCTGTCTGAAATGCAGGAATCCAACATTCAGTGCAGAGGCATGAATAATACAAAACAGAGCCTGGGATACAAAGCTGGGGAGTCTTGTCCAAAGAGCAGTGAACAGCCACAGAAAATCAGTTTTCTTCTTTGTCTTCCAAGAATCATTACTGGTACCTCTACTGCTTTTATAGTACTATTATTAAGTATTTTTAGTCGATTCTTGGAAATTCAACACCACAGTGTTGAATGAAAGCCTTCACACCTCCTGATGAATGGGTAGCTTAACAAATGTGAGAACTTGGAATAGCTGAATTTGTTTCTTCCAGTAAAACTTCAGCTTTTTGTTTCTATCTACCCACTGGTTTAGCAGCCTTGTTTCACTTTAATTTGATTTTGCAAAATTTCCAGGTCTCTATGAAGTTTTTTATCTGATTTTCATTTATACAGATTTAATCCCCTGCCTTTGCTCTCAACATTTTTAACAGTGCTCAGCAATTAGGAAGAGAAATAAAATTGTAAATCAGCTCTCAGCAGTGTTAATCATATACATCCTGATTCCTTACTGCAGGAGAAGTGCTACTATTGATGTTAAAAAATGTGAAGGACGAGGATAAGGATGGGATGGCTAGATTCGGGGCATGGCTGACAGCACCACCTACAGAAATTAAAAAGATCTTAAAGCAGCTCATAGCTGTTTAAGTCACCCTGGGCTGTGTCTCTCATACAGTGTCTAAGAAGTGATTCAGGCATCACATTTTGTAAAACATTTGCCTGTTTTTCAATTCAAATTCTACATTTAATATTTATAGCTTAATGCTTGAATTCATATTCAGACAGAAGCACTGTTTGTACATTCTGGAGGAGTTATGACTCCTGCTGAAGTTCATGGAAAATCTCCCATGGATGTTGTTGATAGGAAGCAAGGTTTCAACTTTCATATGAAGGCAAGATTTACCAAGCAATTGTTTTCATGTATTCTATAAAAATAAGGAATCATATGACATATGCATAGAGCTTGCTAGTATCTCCAGAGATACCTTAGTGGGCTTTTGCTGTTGAAGTTGATATATTGTGGGTTTGATATAGATTTTAATTGTGTTAGACTTAATTCCTGTGTAAAATGAAACTTGTGTTTAATCAGAGAACAACTGCTACAACAAAATTAAGTGAATTCAAGTTAGAAATGCTTTCCTTCATCATATACTGCTGAAAAGTCTGCAAAGGGCTGAGTTATAGAAAGGTAGCCAAGACTAACTTAAATTGCCTTAGAAAGAGATAAAGATTTCCTTTTTTTTCTTTTTCTTTTTGTTTGTTTGTTTGTTTGGTTTGGTTTGGTTTTTTGTTGTTTGTTGTTGTTTTGTTTTGTTTTGTTTTGTTTTGTTTTGTTTTGTTTTGTTTTGTTTTGTGTGTGATGATGAGATAGTTTTAAACACTTTGGTACAAGAAATACATTGATAAACTGCAATGTGTCTGGAAAGGGCCAACAAAATATCTGGGTCCAGAGCATTTTCTCTGTGAGAATTTGAGGAAACTGACCATGAGCAGAAATAGCTTAGAGGGAACCTGGCAGAACCTGCAAGGAGTTTCTGAGTAGGTAGAGAGTGTTTAATGAGATTGGTGGCAGGAGGAGAAAACAAAATGGTTTTAAATTAGAATGAGGATGGTTACAATTTGATATAAAGAAATATTTCTCAAGGCAAGAATGGTCAGGCATCAGAACATGTCACCCAAGAAAGCAGTGAAATCTTTCACCCAGGAAGACACTGAACTGGTAAAAGCTGACAGGAACTTTGTCTGAATTCAAGGCAATCCTGCCTCAAGCAGAAGGCTGGAATAGAAACCTGCCAAGGTTCAAACATGAATAATTCTATTACATTAGCTTGGAAAAAGTGGACTGCTAGAAATAGTAGTATATGTTCTACTTCTGTTTATGATTCTTTCTCAAAATTTGAAGTAATATTTCATTTCTAGAATCTCTGATTGGTGAGGAAAGGGGGCAAAAGAGATTATTTAAATTTATTCTAGGGTGTGTCCCTTATTGATGATGACTTGGTATAATGAAACCCTGGAGACTTGCCATACTATACAACCACAGCTTTGTCAAGATTCTAAAATCCTACACACAAATATGAATGAAGATTATAAGTTTCCTGGTTCTTGAAAATGAACCCACATTTTCTCTGACAGCTGCTATTTTTAGTTAAAAGTGGGTATGATGGAGAATTTGTTAAGGAATTTTTATATGCAATATTCTGAATTTCTCTAATTGCTCTTATTTCATACAGGACATACTATTTTTATTCTCTGAAATGTCATGATTATTGGAAAAACAAGTTCATAATTTACAAATATCCAATATAAATAAAATAATTTGTGCTTCATAACATTTTCCTCTTGCCATGTCCATGGTCATTAAATTGAGAGAGAATTGGGGTTATTCTGAAGAGATTGTCAAGAAGTCTTTAGGGAGACCTTAGAGCCCCTTCTAGTAACTAAAGAGATTCCAAAAAAGCTGGAGAAGAACTTTAGAAAAGGGCCTGGAGTGACAGGACAAGACAAATTGTTTCCCACTGCCAGATGGGATTTTGGGAAGGAATTCCTGGCTGTGAGGGTGGGGAGGCCCGGGCACAGAGTGACCAGATCAGCTGTGGCTGCCCCATCCCTGGAGGTGTCTAAGCCAGGCTGGATAAGGCTTGGGGTATCCTGGGCTTGTAGAACGTGTCCTACCTTTGGGAGGGGGTCAGAATTTTTAAGATACCTCCAAACCAAAACCTTGTTATGATTCAAAGATTCTTTGATTCATAACTTTTTCCTCTAGGTCCAGAAGAAATACTGTGACTTCAATACTAAGTATTGATTAATTTGGGTATTCTCATCAACTGATAACGTCAGAACTTTGTTATGCTACTAAGTGCATCTGTTACTCTTTATAAAGCTGAAATTTCTTGCTTCTCCATTCTCTTTCCCTGCACAGCAGCTAATAAAAAAAGGAAAGAAAAAAAGTTAATTACATTCAGATGGAGTGTGTCAAGCATTGTCAAGATTGCACTGGCTACTTTAATCAGAAGCAAAACCCGTATTGATTAAGATGCACAGTAATTAAAAGTCTTTCAAAAAAAAAAAAAAAAAGTTTTGATAAGGAAAATTGTACTTCATTACTAAACTTTCATCAATTTGTCAAGTACAAAATGTCAAAGCTGATGAATATACCTAATTGACATTAGCACTAACTTAGAGTAGAACACCAGAGAAAATAAGCAGAAATTTAACTACCATTTTTTCTTCTTCCTTTGATGTTTTGATAGATGGATAAAGCAGCTCTAGGTAAGGCCACTTATAACACCTCCTGGCAGGGAATTTTGGATTTCATTGTATAGAATAACAATCATAAAGACACAGGATTTTTGCCGGTTTATTTCCCTGTGGCACTACTGAGGATGTCTATCTGCTCTCCAGCACTTTACAACTAATCATGACTTGTTATGTGTTTTTACTATTAGCACCCAGTTAGCAGGCAAGAAAACTGAAGTACACCAGGGTAACATGACTTGTCCAAGGTCTCAGATGTCATTGACCATGTAAAGACTTTACAGCTGCTAAGTCCTAGCTTTGGTCTACCTGCAAGGCTGCTCCTAATGCTGTTTAATGTTAATTTATCCAATGTGGATATCATCCTATTTTTCCGTGACTTTTCTTTAATGTCAAAATATTTGCATCCAAATAATATCCCTTAAAAGCAGGTGTATCACCTTCACTGACAGTTAAGTAATAGTAAATTGAATTAATTAAAAAAATAATTCTGGTCCTTGGTGAAGTTGATTATTGATGTGTTATAAAAGAAATTGAAGCAATATTTTGAAACAAAATGCCATTCCATAAGGATCATTTTTAGTGCTTACTTTTTAGAGGGAAGATAAAGTAAGTATGTGTGGATGTTCTTAAAATAGTGAATTTTAGAAGGAAAGCTCTAGATGAAGACAATATAAATTATAAATAACAGAAGAAAATTAATAACCAGGAGCTCAGGTGTATGAATTCCTTGAAGTTTCCAGCTGTATTTTGTGTCCCTCATATATGATCATTCTCCTAAGCTGTCTTGACCTCTATAAGGACTGGGTTGTTTGGGCTGTAATCCTAGGCATATAAAGCAAAGTGTTCCCCCTGGGACTGTAGGTTGGTTTTGCCACCGCAAGATAAAGAAAGAAATCCACTTCCTTCAAGGAATAATACAGATTTACAGAATTAAATCACCTGCAGAAAGCTAATACAGTGAGATGCAGCATTTTACTTAGGCTTACCAGCAGTGGCTCTGGTTCTAGGTATCTGTTAGTTACTGAGCTAACTTACACCATCAGTTTGCTGTTCCAAAGAGCTCCAGAGACACATTTAACAGCTTCTTTCTTTACCTCCCTTTTTTGCCTCTGGAAATATCTCCCATTTTGTCCCCAGTGAAGGGATACTTGAGCAGAAGTTATTGCGCTCTTTGAGAACTTCAGTCCCTCACATTCACTTGTGAAATGTTTGTTGAGTTGCACACCCAATATCTGCCTTCTTTTCACAGTTCCTGCATCTTCAGCAGCTAATGTGCTGTGATCATTTTAAGTCATCTAGTCTGAAACATAATTTTACATAGGTTTTTTTTTACAATTTTATCAGTAAGTGTTTGGATAGGCCCACATTGGGTGTGTAGTACATGCTTGTGGTGCAGCACAGGGAAGGAAGGACTGAAGCAATTTAGTGAGTGCCTCCTTTTCTGAAGATTCTGAAAATGTGCTTGAACTTGGATCATAGACTCATAATATCATTTAGGCTGGAAAAAACCTCTAAGATGATTGAGTCCAGCCATTAACTGAGGACTGCCCAAGCCCACCACTAAACCTTGTCCCTGAGTGCTACATCTACATGCCTTTTAAATCCCTTTAGGGATGATAACTCAAACTTCCCTGGGAAACCTGTTCCAGGGTGTGACAGCCCCTTTTCTCCCTCTAATAATGATGCTAAACCTCTCCTGTGCAACTTGAGATGAATGCCAGCCTGGTGTGTAGCATGGGTGAAATTCCCTGAGGAGTGACATTTGGTGGCTTTACATGGGTGCTGTAAACAGGATATAGTGTTAACTGCCTGCAGTGGACACAGAAGGAGGGATAGGCAAGAAAGTGAATAGAAAAGATGGGAAAAATAAAAAACAAACAAAGAAAATAAGATGGCTGCTGAATTTTAAAATTAATTTCAGCATTAACTTATATAGCTCAACACCAGGAGGAAAAGCAAAAGTATTCAGTAAACTCAAGCAGAAAAGTAGAACAAATCTTGAGTCAGATTGATGATACCTCAACAACTGTATTTCAGAGGGATTTAGATGGTTATATCCTACATTACACAGAAAGTGTGATAACCATGCAAGTAAATGTTAATTTCCATGGAAATTACAACAATAAAGCACTTTGAGGTACTATCTTTCATGCAGCAAAGGTCCCAGGGTACTTTACTATTCAAAACAATTTAAAACAGCGACAGACAATGTTTTCTGTGTTTGATTTAAAATCAGCAATGAAAACCAGCTTTTGCATTTCTAAAAATGATAAACATTCTGCATTCAGAGACAAAACTTTTTATATAATGCCTCTGATTCCACCAGTCACCTGAACGGTGTACATTTAAGCTGCCTCTCTGCTTGCTGGTGTTGCTGGATGGACTTTCCATCTGCTAGAGAACATCAACTCTCCCTAAGGCAACAGTGTTACAGCACAGAAAAATTACAGAATGGTGCTTAAAGTTCACTCTTCCTTTGTGTCTAGATCTGTTGATGGTGAAGCAAATGTCTTCCAAAACAACACTTTAACTGCAAACAGCACCAGAATACTGCCCTGGGGATATCAGCCCTCATTCTGCAACACTCCACAACTCAGATCTCAGGAATGATCCTTACTTGCTCTTTTTTTTTTTTTTTTTTTTTTTTTTTTTTTTTTTTTTC
>VWZS01008702.1:94031-104863 GCA_013397075.1 Rhabdornis inornatus | reverse complement strand
TTTTTTTTTTTTTTTGTCTTGGACAGCCTGCCTATGTTCATCTGATGCTATCAGGGCTTTAACTGGAAAAGCAATCTAAAATGAATCTTACTGTCCCTTCCACAGGCTGCTCATCTTTTTTTTTCCCTCTTGCATGTCTTGTTCCTCACTAATTTGTGACCTGAATTATTTCAGCTACCTGTCTACTGAGAATCCCACCTGCTCAGGATGCAATGTACACTATGATATACTTAATAATTTTCCAAATAGTGTTTGTTGCTCTTTTCCTCCTTCTTTTCTTCTTCTTAATATGCTTTTTTGGATTCTGCTGAACATTACATTAGTAGTTTCATGGACTGTCTATTATAAATTCCAATTTCATCTCTGGGCTGTAGTAATTAGCACAGAGTACATTTCTTCTAACATAAAGATTAGGCTATTTGAGTTTAGTTTCCCCACATTAATCACTTTATGTTTGTTTGAAACAAACATCTTCTCCTATTCTACCACTGATTCTTATCACTTCCTGTAATTCTTCAGGCGGCCTTCATCTTTCCCACAGGTAAATACTACAGTATTATTACCAAAATGTGATCTTCTGCTCTTTCAAATCTCGTTCAATTAGTGTTAGGATTCTACCATCTAATTTATTAACCTGTTTTCCCTTAATACTTTCACTGTGAGGAGTTTTGACAGAAACTTCTTGGAAAGCCAGCCAGGCTCTACTAGCCATCCTGATTCCACTTCTCTGTGAGGTATTAACTATTGTTTCATGAGGTAGGATGCTGCCCAAGCTCTGAAAAAGCTACTTGTCGAATGGAGCCATTAAAATAATATAACACTTCATCATTTTTGCAACTCTTCCACTATTTAGGCATTTTCTTTGAAATTTTTTTGGCATCAGTTTTTTATCTCTCAGGGATGGGGAAAACTTACTGTTCCTCAAATAAAAAATGAGAGACTTCAGGGAAGCAGTAACAGAAGAAACAAAGTACTTTAATAAACTGGTAACTTGGAACAAGTTTTATAAAACTACTATCTAGTGATTTTTTTTTTTTAAACAGCAATTTGAATATTTCATGGAATATGTAAGGAGTACGATTTTATAAATTTAACAAAAAAGAAAAGTACTTATACTGAAACAGACATTTAAAGAAGTTTAAAAAATCTAGTAGAATGTTTTATCCCATGAAAATTTTTGCCTCAATTTTTTGATTTTTAGATGTGAGGAATTAAATGTGCTGAGAAGGAACAACATTGGAGAGATGTGAATAAAATGGCAGAGGAGCATTGCTCCAAGGCAAAGATCTTCTGTCATCTGATCACTAATATAATTCTGCTTAATAAAAAAGGTGTCATGTGAAAATATTTAATTTTCTAGCTTTTCTAATTTACATGCCCTAAATCCAAGCCACTTTTTTTAGATCTGTGACCATTAGTAGATGTGGAAATGAAAAGCATTCCTAGTACAACTTCTACGCTGCAGCTGCTGGACTTAACAGGTTATCTAGCACTTTTCTGGAATTTCATGCTTATTTCTTTGGACAGCAGACCAAGGGGGCTGTGGTAACTCTGCTCTGGAGATGGATAGAGGGAGCTGGGGGTGTTCAGCCTGGAGAAAAGAAGGTTTGGGGGCCTAAAAAGGCTCCAAGAGAGATGGAGAGGGGTTGTAGTGACTGGACAAGGGGGAATGGCTTCCCACTGCCAGAGGGCAGGGCTAGATTAGATGTTAGGAAGAAATTATTTCCTGAGGGCCTGGCTGAGTCCAGAGCAGCTGTGGCTGCCCCTGGATCCCTGGAAGTGTTCAAGATCAGTTTGGACAGGGCTTGGAGCCACCTGGGACAGTGGAAAGTGTCCCTGCCCATGGCAGCTGGAATTAGACTGGATGATCTTTAGGTTCCCTTCCAACCCAAACCATTCTGTGGTTCTGTGATTTCTTTTTTCTGTGTATGATGGAGTAGGACCAAACCCCTGCTCATGACTAGGTCTTGTAGGTGCTTCCATAAACCTGCACAAAGCCAGGACATCAACATTTCTGGCAGAAAGACAAATCCCTGTGTTATTTCCCCCTTCCCTTGAGCCAGAGTTTCAGGTCTCTGTGTGCAGACTACAGGGATGCTGATGTGGAACATACTGGCTGAGTGGATAAAAAGATGATTTAATATGAACACGCCTTGAGTGCAATGACAGACATCTCAACAAGACCAATGCCATCCATTATTAAGAATCTGAAAAGAAGTTGTCTTGATCAGAGTTAGTCTCGCAAGACCCTATTTTTGGTGTGTGTAGAGAAATAGGAAATTCTGGGAGTGATGCATTTGGCCTATTTTTATCTTTTACTTTAGAATGGAATAAATCACGTCTAGTCTACACTGACTACAGTGTGAAGGGGTCCATTTACCAGAACTGGGAGTGTGGAGTGACTAAGTCAGATGCAGATCTCTCTGTTTAGTCTGGTGACTAACTAGAAAAGTATGAATTATGCCTTTGCATGGAACTCAAGCACAAGAAGTTAGATTGCAGTATAGGCAGACAGAAAGAGACGTGCAGTGGGTCCTCAGCTCCTCTTCCAGATGAGTTAGCACTATGTCTAATAGCCTGTTTTCTTCTGGACATATTTTGCTTCTGGGAACATTTCCCAAGGCTCCTTTGAACACAAGATGTTCACACCCTGTAAAGGAGGGGAAGGATTTTAAAACTTGGTAAAAGGGAAAAGGCCACTCCTGTTGCACAGGTGCTCTCTAATACCTTTTGCCTGCCTGTTTTGGTCAGTGTGTATCAATTAGTATATGCTAAAGGCCTTTGCAATGGGTAAGATTTAAGGGTATGCACTGGCAGACTTCCTATATTGTAAATTTTGCATGTTTCTTTCAACATTCTAAAAATATGTAAATCAGGAAGATTTTCATAGCTTGTGGTTTTTTTTGTTTTTGTGGGTTTTTTTTTGTTTGTTTGTTTGTTTTGGTTTTTTTTTGTTTTGTTTTTTTTGTTGCTGTTCATGAAAAAAGTAAATCAATGAAATGTAATGAAAAATTTACAGAATAGGAAAAACGTGCTAAGCATGACAAAAACGAACAAGTTAATTTGCATTTTTAAGTCTGGAGATTGATATTGAAATTGTTTTTTCTCTTACTAACTTGCCAGAAACTCTTGTCACACAGCTGAAAGATGTCTGGTTTTACTACAAGGGTCCAGCAGTGATTCTTATCACTTTAGATAGATGTGTTCTTGCTGTGCTAAGTGGTCCTTCAATACTTCTGGCACCCCTGGATTAGCTCAGTGTTGTGGTCGGGAGGTTGCTGAGGTGAAGCAGGTAAAGAAGCAGGATGGGCCTTTGCAAGGGTTTTACAGAGATGTTTATTTCAGCCATGCGTGGACACAGTCTGGAGTTCCAAGGAAAAGGCATTGGTCTGAAAACTTTGGGTTAGGTACATGGGGGTTTTGGGGCAGGGGAAATAGTATCAGACACCAATTACCAGGGGGCATGGGGGTGTTACAAGAGTGGGATTGGGGCATGGGGGCCAACAAGGAAACAGGGTGGGAGTGACCGAAAGGCTGACGGACAGGGAGAGGGCACGGGATTGGAATGAGACAGGGATTGTTCTGACTTGATAGAACAGGATTTGTTATCAAAAGGAGATAGTCGTGTCTTTCTAATTGGAAATACCTTTCAAGGTCTCCACAGCTCAGATCCCAGGAGAACCGACCACAGGGCAGCAAACAGCCCACTGAGTAATTTTCTAGTCTGTATATAAAGGAGCTATGGAAAATCAGACTTGCTGAAGATACTGCAAGCTTTTTAACTGGCTTCATATCCCAATTGCTCTGTATGTTTTTTGCCTCTTTTTTTCAGCACAGTCTGTTCTAGATCCTCAAATTAGACATAAAATTATGTTTACTTATGTTTCTAGAGACCTTGAGCCCATTTTGTTGACATTGAATATTTAATACTCATGCTACCATTTCAAGCTATTAAGGATGAAAGGTCTGTCACTTTACACAACTGAAAAATTAATCCATTTCTGGCTGGAAAGAGGAGATTGATAAGCAAGGTTCGGTTTGGATCAGAATAGGAGGCAAAAAAAATTACTATTTCTGTTTTACAAATCAAGATCAGAGTCAAATAATCCAGAAACTTTATCATGAGATGATAGGAAAGTCCAAGAAAGTAAAAGAGAATCAAATGTCATTAATTTAACAGGTAAAATATCAGTAAGAGATCTGGGCACAATATCACTGGAACCAACTCAGAGATGTTTTAAAAAGCAGAAAAAAAAGTATGACAAAGTACAGTATTGTATTATCATGTTTTTCTGGAAGATATTGACTGCTTTTCAAAAGAAGCACTGTGTTGACACCCCAGTTTTGCGCTTTTATTCTCACAAATTGTTGCTGGAATGGTCTGTTTGTAATGATACATCATCCAGCTCTTTTCTTTTGCCTACCAGCTTCATTTCAGAGTGCCTGAATTACCATTTCAAGTACTGTCTATAAAACTCCTGAGGAATTTACAGTTAAAAGTGAGCAAAAGATCATCTGCCAAGTATAATAGAACTGAAGTGATGTGTAACAAATTCACTTGCATGGGAATTGCATTTCAGAAAGGACTTCAAATCTGGCTTTGAGTGCACAGAATAATTCCACAAAGGAAAAGAACAATTTAAAAGCAATCAAAATATTGTGCTTGGTTTTGACTACAATAATGTAAAGTTTCATCATGAGATTAAGGTGAAAAACTGAAAATGCCTGGAGACTCTGTCCCCTCCTGACAAAAAATGATCTGGCCTCAAGTAGTCCATGTCATTTCTCAGCTGCTCTACAGGAACATGATATTCCTGGGCATGATGCCTTCACTATTTAGGAAAAGCCAATTAGTACTGAACACTGGAGCAAAATGAGTCTCTCCATTTCATATGATGCTTTTCCCTCAGGGAAGAGAAAGGAAGAGAAACAATATATGACAGTACAGTCATGTTGCTTAATGCACTCCTGGAAGAAACCCAGCGATTGTTGTGAACAGGCTTGTTTAAAGCCTCTGAGGAACAGATTTGGGTGTTTGACTCCTAAAAAGAAAAAGAGAAAGGGATGTGTGAAATCAGGTTTTGTGTTTGGTTTTCATTTTTGTTGTTCTTGTTCAGTGGTGGGTGTCAGGTTTGTTGTGTTTATTTTTTGGTGTGAAATCAGAATAATTTTGTTAAATACTTTGCATGAAGGAAATTCCTAAATACTGATTCACATGAATAAGCAGATATAATGAGTACCTCATTTTTTTTTTCTTTATGTGAATTAAATTGTCTCATCCAGTAGAGAATTAGCACCAGTTTTCTTCTTGACAGAAGTTGGTTGCAATTAAGGTTTTCTGTGATAATTAGCAGTCTGCAGTGGTTGTAGCTACAGGGTTGTGAGGGAAGCAAAACAGATTCTAAGCAAAAAATGGTCCTCTAGCATGGACCATTCCCATTTTTAAGTAAATAGTTTTCATCCTATTTTACTCATGTAATACTGGAAGACTTTTTTCATAGCATGTTATCTGTGACCATATAGTACTAAAATTTGAGCTGGGGAATATTTTTACCTTACTTTTACCTTATTTTAACCTTATTTTTCATTTGCAATATCTTACCTCTGTCTTGAATCATAAGATTCCTCACACAGTGACATGGTTTAGTGGTGGACTAGACATTTTTAGGTTAATGGTTTTACTCAAACATGTTAAAGAACTTTTCCTACCAAAGGGATTCTATGACTTCTATGATTCTATGCCTTGTATACAAAGTAAACATACCTTGTGTTTTCAAGTACCATATTTGCAAATCAGAGGTAAAAGTGTCTGCACCTTGATGCAAACCATCTTCATTTTGCTCATTCTTAACAATGATTACATCTGTCACTATTCCATAGCAAAACTCCCATTCCCTTCACTTGGTGGTATCAGTAGAATTCCTCTAATCCTCAAGGCACTTGCAGAAATAAAATCTTACTGTACTACTCTCAACTGTGTCTTATTGGACTGACCTTACAAGGTCTCTACAAAACAGGTGCCCCTTATTTGGGAGCAGCTTCAAAGCTGAGACATTCCCACATCACTACTGAAAAGTAACTGGCTCTCAGTGACTGATATTGATGAAAAGAGCCATTTTATAATTCTATGAAAAGAGCAGAAGACATTTCTGGGCAGGTGAAAGAAAGTGTAATAGGAAATCTGGGCTCGTAGAATTGTTTGGGTCCAAGTGGACCTCAAAGATCATCTCGTTTCAACTCCATGCCGTAGACAAAGACTTTCCACTAGACCACATTGCTCCAAGGCCTATCCAACCTCCTCCTAAACACTTCCAGGGGTGGGACGTCTACAGTTTCTGTAGGCAACCAGTCTCAGTGGCTCGCCACCCACAGGTGAAGAATTTCTTCCAAATATCTAATCTAATATCCTTTTATAGTCTGAAGACATTCTCTGTTATCATATCACTCCATGTTCTTGTCAAAGTGCCTTTCCAGCTGTTTTGGAGGCCCTTAAGGTACTGCAAGGGTCTCTAAGCTCTGTGTGCATCCTTCTGCAGGCTGAACAGACACAATACCCTCAGCCTGTCTCCAGCCCTCTGGAGGGCCACCTTTGTGGCCTCCTTTGGACTCACTCCAACAGGTCAATGTCCTTTCTGTGATGGGAAACTCAGAGCTTGATGCTGTTGTCCAGCTGAGGTCTCATAGAGTAGATGTAGGGGGAATCACTTTCCTTGACCTGCTGGTCATGTTTCTTTTTAGTTACATATGTATCTTATATATTATTTCATATCCCTATATATTAAATTCTTCTGAAAAGTCTGATAGCACGTCTGTGTTGATTCTGGGCCTCCTAGATACTGATCTCTGCAGATCAGATCCAGGGGAGACAACAAGCCCAGAGGATGCTGTCACCATCCCCTGCCCACTGCTCCTGAACCCTTTAGATACATGGGGGAAAGAAAGAGGACTGGTTTGGCTTTCGGTGGGAATGGTGGGTTTGTGAGGTTTGTTTATTTCTGAGTGCAGAAGTGTGCCTGTGCTGATGCACCCTCCGGGGAAGGAGGGTGAGCCAGCAGGGAGAGCAGGGCTCAGCACGGAGGATGCAGCAGATGCTCGGTGCCATCTAGTGGGATGAAGCACAGGGAACACCGGGAAGGCTTGACAAAAAAGTGCCTAATCTCGCAGGTTATTTCACGGACTTTCGCTCACGACAATTTATATTTCTCCACAGGGCAGAAAGCCATGCTCCTGGATGCATAAATATATCCTCATAACACGCACGTCAGCACAGCAAAGTTTAGTGCCGTGGCAGAGCTGGTTTTCTCACAGAGCGCATCCACTGCCTCTTATCTTGCAGCTCCAGCTCTAAAATGTAGGGTTCTGCCGTGGTGAGCAGCGAGGATTTCTACCTGCTATGCCTTTTTTGCTTCCTGGGAACTAAGATTAAAAGGGAAAGGATAAAAGAGAATTAAATTATTTATGTGGCTATGAGGAAAGGCTGAGAGAATTTGGATTGTTCAGAGGGGAAAAGGCTCCAGAGTGAACTAATTGTGGCCTTCCAGTACCTGAAAGGACTGCAAGATAGTCAGAAAGAGACTTTTGAAAGGGCTTGAAGTTGTAACGGAAGGGGGAAATGGCTTTAAACTAAAGGAGAGAGGTTTAAATGAGATATTAGGAAGAATTCCGTACTGTGAGTGCGGTAAGGCCCTGGTGCAGGTTGCCAGAGAAGCTGTGGCTCCCTCATTCCTGGAAGTGTCCCGGGCCATGTTGGACAGGGCTTGGATTAACCTGGGATAGTGGAAGGTGTCCCCTCCCAAGGCAGGGAGATAGAACAAGATGAGCTTTAGGTCCCTTCCAACCCAAACCATTCTGTGATTCATAGCCTGAAATTTCTGGGAAACCATAGCATTATTTGGTGTCTGGCTAATAATTAATAAATAAAGGCCTCTTCTTGCTCTGGGTCTCTCTCTAATGAGACACTGCAGTGTAGCCATATACAAAACACAGGAGAATCAGAGTCTTTAATCTTTGTCCCATTTGAAATTATCAGAGATTAAAGCTGGAGGAAAACACTGGTATGGTTGGTCTATGGAAGAGTCAACACATGAACTCAATATTATCCTGGCCAGCACAACACATTGAACTCAGGTATGTCCCTTTCTGAATGGTTCCTGGAATTACTATAGGAAGTCATAGGTCTATCAACCAAAAGTAAAGAGGCAGAGTTAACGCACCTTCTTTCTAAAACTGAAGGGATTACTTACTCTGTTTATCTTAACCTTGCCTGTAGGAAGCAGAATAAGTCATATTCCCAAAAATGTCATCTGAGGGGGAAAATACAGCAAAATACATCCCAAAACATTGCTCTTGCACCATATTTTATGAATTTTGTGTCATGCTTTCCAGCTGGCTCACTATGATGTTTTTTAATAAGTTTTATTGTGATTTATTTTCACCAAACTCAGGTCAGCTATGCTGATATAGGATTACAATTTCACTTGATAAATGCCTGCAAGTTACCCATGAGGTGTCTTTTTTGTACCCTAGAAATCTAAGGGGTTTGCTCATTCCTCAGAGGGCCTTGCTCTCAAAAAAAGCCACCTGTAGCTGAGGAACTGGAATTCAGCCAAAGGCAATTAAAGAAATTCAGTCAGCTGCCAAAGCAAATAGAACCATGTTGGGGCTCAGAGTCCGGCAAGATATTCAGAAGTAGTAATCTCTCCTATTAAAAAAGAAAAAAAAAAGAAAGAAAGAAAAAAAAAAATTGTTCCAGTTGTCTGTGGTCAAAGAGCTCAAATGCCAGAAAATAGGTGTCATGTCTCAAACTGTGGCACAGGGCCATGCCTGACAGTTCCTGGTGACTGACACAGCCCTCTCTTTCTTCAGCAGCCTGTTCCCTGAGAATTTCTTTGCTCTGCATCTCACTGTTGTGTTCAGGGAGGTAATTAAGGAACCAGGGTCTATTTTAGCAAGAATGATGAGGAGTGAGTACACGAATCTTCTCCAGAATTGCAGAGGGACCCCCAGGGCAGAAAGATTCATGTGCCAGATTTTCTGTCTGCCATCTTCATGCATTTTCTCTGGGGACAGTTTGATCAATAAGTGAATGAATACCTCTGTGACTATTTTTGCAGGTAAATCAGTGAAATCCTGGGTTACACTTCCTCTTGCACAGTCTCTGACCATAAGGTATTTGTACTGCTTGAAAAAAAATATTTTGGAGAGCTTCACCAACCTGTTTATCTGAGTGCATATTTCAATCCTTGCTTTCAGCCAAATACACTTAAAAACTAAAAATAAATAAGAAGAAAACCCAAACAACATTGGCAACAAAACACACCAAAAACCTCCACAAACAAACAAACAAACAAAAAAAAAACCTCCCCCAAAAGTCCCCCAACAAAAGCAAAACCTCCCAACCCACACAAAAAAGGCCACCAAAAAAAAAAATACCCAGGGGAAAAACATAACCAAACCAGCAACAACAACAAACCAAAAACAACAAAACCTCAAATCAAACAAACAAGCAAGCTCAGAATACCCCCGACCCAAACCCCACTTCCTGTTGCTATATCTCATTCACTATATTAGGAATACTCTGACCATGATTATAGAGCAGGGAACATGATGCCGACTCTGAATATTTACAGATGTTATAGAGATCAACATCAGTAAATAGGTGTTTTCTACAGGCATATTTTCTTGGAAACATTGGGATGGGTTAACCTACAGACAGATGTCAAGGACCTTTATAAAGTTATTTTATTAATGTAATTATTTAAAAATTGTTTTTTCTGAATTTTATAAAGAGCCTTTGCTGACTCTTGCTTTTCAGCAGGTTTTGGCTGGGTTTTCTTTTTTTTTTTTGGTCTGGTTTTCAAAAAAGCTTTCAACAGTTTGGATGCTGAATGCTCCAGAATATCACACTCTACAGACATCAGGATAAATTCCTGTGTACCTGCTGTATCCTTTGAAGTTCATTTGCAATTGGTGGGATGGAATGAATGCCTGGTCCAGGCGGGGTGCACAATTTTCTGCGGATTAATGCCATGTGTGGGAATTACCACTATTCATCACGGTGCTGAGTGCTTTGTAATAAGGCATTGCAGTGCCTCTCTCTGCAAACCTGCAGCTACGTGGGATCCATTAACATCCTCGGGATGAAAGATCTGACTGGTCTGTGCAAAGAGCTCGAGTGCAAGGAGAAGGATTTACCCCTGCTTGCACTGAGGATGGCGGCAAGGACCACCACCAGGGCAGGTGCCTTTATCTCTGAGCTTATAAATAAGGGAAGGTGCAGATGAAAGACAACAACAGCCAATGCAGCAAAAGACACTGCAAAAGATGCTGTGAGTAAAAAGAAAAGGGGGAAAAAATATCCTCCCGTGTGTGTGTCATCTCTGACTGCATGTGGCTGTGTATCTCATCCAGACCTGCAGGTGTTTCCCTCAGAACTCTGGCACCCACAGTCTTTCCTAAGGGCCTCTGCCTTAATCAGAGCAGGAGGAATAATCTAAGATGAGCATTGCTACTCATTGAACTCTGCAAGAAAAAAAAAAAAAATAGTTTAAAAGAAAAGTATAAAATGGAGCATACATGAAATGTACCATCTGTCCACAAATTAGGAAGAAAAAAGTTTATTGCTGAAAGCAGGCGCTTTTTGGTTTTGTCCAAAACAGTATTACCAAAAAATAAAAACATAGAAATGCATATTTCAGTGGATCAAAATGTTTGGGAAATAAACATCTGTTCTGCTGAACTCTTTGAGGCAAAAATATATATATATATTTTTTTTTTTTTTTTTTAATTTTTAAAAGAATCCTAATTTTTCTTTGTCATGAATTTTCAATTAA
>VWZS01008702.1:72954-93568 GCA_013397075.1 Rhabdornis inornatus | reverse complement strand
TCTAAAATTATATTTTTTTAAAAAATATAAGTATTTTTATTTTTAAAAACCCTCTAATTTAATATTTTAAATTGTTCATCACCAGGTAGCAATGTTTACAATATAAGAGGGGAGTGAGCTACAAGAGTGCTATTAAGTTTTTTTCCTTCTAAAGCATCAGAGATCCTGAGAAAATCCACAGCTTCTAATTAACTAGAGTTTTCTATAGCTTCACAATATAATAAACCAGAAAAATGCTGCTTTAACTCATCCATTAAATTATCTAAATCCAAACTTTCAGATTGTGTGCTGTTTCAGCTCCCATTTTAATAAAAATATAGATGAAAAATATCAGTGAGGGTTTGGCAAACATTGGGCTCTGTCCTCCCACCCACACAGCTTCCCAGGCACAGAAGATCTTTTAATCCTGCGAGTTCAGAAAATCAAAACATTCTGGCTTTTGCTAGGAAGATTCAATCCTGCTTATCAGGGCTTGTGATACAGGGAGTTAACAATAAATGCATCCCATATGCTTCAGAACTGTCCCTAACAGCACAAAGTGCAGACAGCTGCTGCTTCTTACTTCAATTACACCCCTGCCTTTGGGGTCTGAAGTGAGGGGAGGTCTCCTCTTTGACTTCTGCAAACTCCACAGCTTTTTCCTGTATGTGAAAAATACATAAGTGTGTATTTTAAGTGTGCCAGTGTCAGCTTTAAAATTTAGACAATAGCCCGTGCTTAGGTGTGAGATTGTACCTTTTCATGGTGGTTTAGGCTATGGGTTGAATGGAAGAAGGATCTGTTGGCAAGGGAGAGTAGCACCACCATAAGCAAAAATAAATCTTGAAGAGTCTGCCTAATTTGGCAGCTTCAGCAGAGCTTTCCTTTCAGACTGCATGGTGTCCTCACCACCAGGAAAAAAATTAATTCTGACTTTCCAGGGCTTCGTACGTTGTGTCTGTTGGAACATGCAGGTGAAATTTTCCCAGGAAGTCTCAAGGCAGAGACCTCTGTGCTGTGTGGAAGCTCTCACAGAATCTCAGAATGGTTAAGGTTTAAAGGACCTTGAAGCTCATCTCATCCCACCTCCTCATTCCACCTTCCACTAGGCCAGGTTGTTCCAAGTCCCATCCAGCTCGTCGTTGAACTTCCTTCCAGGGATGGGAAGTCTACAACACTGTCTATAACTAGTTAAGAATAGATAGATTTGGTGAACTTTTTTTTTTCTCCTTTTCGGAGACCTTATTTATATATTCCTTGATTTAAATATTTTATGAACTGTTTGATCTTGTTTCCAGGAGCAGAGTTGCAATTTTCTCTTTTTCACCCTGCCCTTTCTTCTTCTGGAAGGAGTCAGCTTCACAGCGCCCTTCTGGATTTGAGGAGTGACATGAAATGGGGTTTGGTTTTGACTCCAGAAAAAATGTAGCATAAATTGCTGGGAATTAAAAGGCTACTTCCATTTGAAATGAAAGCATCTGGTAGTTCTCCCATTTAGTGTGTTCATGCCTGTTTCTGCTTTTGTAGTAGATGTGTGAGCTTTACTCTTTATCAACTTTATAATAATTTCTAACAGATCACTAGTAAAATTCCTTAGGAACTCAAATAAAATAAGTCAGCAATTAAAAACACAAAGAAATAGATGTAATTAAATGAGACATGGAAGGGTATTTTCAGTATTTTGAACCTCTTATATGTCTGTATTTCAACCAGTTAATTGAAATAATAGTGGCATTCAAATAAGAACAGTAAGTTTTAACACAGAACACGATTTCAAGTTTTGTTCTTTTTTTGGGATTTCAGGATTTTTTTTTCCTGGAGTGAGAAGAGAAAAAAGGAAAATTCAGAAGATACGAAAAAGAGAAATGAAAAGAAAGATTTTTTTTTGGCAGAAAATTACATTATAAGAATTAGATATTATATAAAAGAATTGTGTAAAACTGTTATATAAAAGAAGTCATATAAAATTGACAGCTATATTATTCAATTTCTTGGTTTTGCTACTTTGTGATGTGATTGTATGTGTGGAGGCACGTATCATTAGTGAGGAGTGGTAAAAATTTTGATCTCTGCTGCTGAGTGTCCTTGTCATGAAGAAGAAACACAAACACAGACTGGCTTAGGAATTCCTGGTGGGGAAAGATAAAAAAGGGAGAGAAAGGAAGGTGGGCTATGCACAGAGAGTATTAGAGAAGGAATAAATGGTGCTGGCAGCCTCAGCACTAGGACACAGGTGAGTTCTAGGACACAGTGGAGCTCATTATCACGGAGCCACAGAATTTGTGAGGGACTTTCCTGTCCAGTGACCAAGCACAGGAACAGACTGCACAGAGAGGCTGGGGAGTCTCCCTCACTGGAGATATTCCAGAATTGTCCAGAGTCAATCCTGTGCAATGTGCTCGTGGATAATACTGCCTGGGAATGTTGGAACCACTGAGGCCCCCTCTGAGTCCAGTTGCTGAAGGGGAAACTGGAATACATTTGTCTGTGATAAAATCTGGGATGCATCAGCAACATCCAAGAATAAATAAGATGAGAAAATCTCCACATGTCTTGGCTCTGTTTTTACTGAGTGTCACAAAAGAGTATCAGGGAGGTTGGAATTACCAAGGAATTTCCTGGTAAAGGGAAACATGAGAAATTAGAAATGTGGCATATTTCTGTAAGGATTCAGGGAATTGTGGAGTAGGTTATCCTAGGCCTTCGTTAATAAATAGTTGCAGATGAAAGAACAAAATCAAAACACAGGTCAGAAATTTTTTAAATTTTGCTCTTCCATTCTCAGAGGAAGTAGGAAGGACTGCTCCAGTCCACAAGACAGAGGCTTGCCCTTGAAGCTAAAAACTGCATCCATCGCCATGAGGGCACTATCCTAGTCTTCATCCTACTCAAATGTTGAAATAATATTGGGTTATGAAGGTTATCAAAATGGTAATGACTCTTACCCTGGTAGAAGATACACACACAAACAAACAAACAAACAAAAACCCAAACCAAAACCAACCAACAAACAAACAAACAAACAAACAAAAAAACAAAACAAAAACAAAGCAAACAAAAGAGCAACAACAAATACCTCAAAACACTAACTGCAAGCTGGTGTTGCGTTGTGAGGAAAAAAAAACATATAAAAAAGAGACAAACAGTTCTTGGGTAGGAATGGTGACTTTGATTTAGAGATTGGACAAAGGATTGAGGGGATTTGAGGATTTTTTTTTTTTCAATTTATTTTTACATAAACCAGAATCGTGCTCACTCCACTTGTGGTACACCAGTAGCACCAGCCTCTCTTTATAATTCACGGCCTCTCATTTTAACTCATGATGTGTCTCAAATAGTGAGATGCACAGAGGTCAGTCTGAACTCTCTATCCCTCTTATCTTTTGATTACCTACATTCCCCTGCCCTCTTTAAACCATTACTCAGATATGATAAATAACAGCTCTCCATACCTATAAACTTTTGACTCTAAGAAGACTCCCATCTGGGTCTGTTTAGCAACATTGCTTCTCTGGTTGTAAGGTCTGCTAATAATTTGGACCAGGAATGTAAGCAGATAGACGAGAGAGGTTATATTTTGTCTGCAACGCTTACATACATAGGGTAAAACATATTGAGAACATGGAACTTTGGGGAATAAAATGAGTCTGAGATAGAAACCAAATGTTTCATAGCTTTTGTCTCCTGTGTGCCAGTAATCAGCCCTATTCGCTAGCTGTGGATTCAAAAGATGGATTTAGGTTTGGACCACTTTGCCACTGAGCATTTACAGACCATTTGATCCAAAATGTCTTGGAGTTCCAGTTGAAGAGGCTGCAAACTTTGGAAATAGGAGTGTTAACACTGTGCACACAGCCTCAGTCCTCTCCTACTGTGTCTCATCCTGGGACTGAACCCTGGCCTCCTGAAATGTTCTCAAAGGTCAGGATATAGCAATCATTTTGTGGTGAGTCCTCTGACGTTATGAATGCTGCCCATGCCAGTTAATTTCAGCTGTATTCATTCACACAGTGTCAGTATAAGTCCCAAAACATCCATCAGTGGAAAAGTCAGTTTTGTCAAGATCAAAAATTATCTTTGCAACAAAATTCCTCAGAGCATTCTTATGAAGGGAAAAGATTGAGATTTAAGTCGCTATTTCCAATCAGAGGGAACTGAACCCATTGAGGTAGGCATGAAATGTGTCTGTTCTCTTTGTTGAAGAGCAAAAAAATTCTCTAAAATTGAATCTCATCATTTCACAGACAGAAATCTCCTTTTTTTTCTGGCAGACCTGCTAATAGTTTGCTTTCACACTGGACAGCTGGCAGTCATCAGTGGCAATTAAATCACAATTAGAGCAGACACAATTTCCGAATTCTACAAAAATCTTTTTCTTTTCTTTTCTTTTTTTTTTTTTTTGTAAATGCTCCTTAATTAGAGGAAAACAATAAATAGAAGGAACAGATTTCAGATCGAAGTAGTTACCATCACCAGACAACAGTCCATCATGTCTAAACAATAACCACATAAAAATGCAATGAGGAAAATAATTTTAAATGTGATCCAGTGATCACTGGCCTCATCTTTCCAAGACAATTTGGAAATATACCAAAGCTTTTCTATTTGTTTTCTAAATCACAGTCTATTTGCAAGTCTGATGACACAAAATGTTGAGTGCTGTGTTTCTGAATGATTATATTTTATTTTTCTTAAATTGAATTTTTTTTTTCCCATATAGGACATGATGCAACTTGAATAAGAGTTCACAGTCCTAGTGTCAGTGGGGGACAGAATACTACCAAAAGTTACATAGATTATCAGGCAGGTAAGATATTTGCAGAGAAGATGAGGGCAAGAGAGCTTTAGCAATATTGAGAAGAAAATGGCTTAGCCCTGAAATACTGCAGACAAATAAACAACAGTATTTTTTGAGTGGTTTGCTGATGTCTACAAGACTGAAGACCTTGCTAACCTAAAACATACCTGTACCTCTAATTCCTATGATGGGTGAAGAGACCCTCTGATATTTGCCCAGGGCTCCAGCTGCCTTGGTGTTGCCCATGGTTAATGAGGATGGAGATGATT
Organism: Rhabdornis inornatus; assembly: GCA_013397075.1. Taxonomy (NCBI): domain Eukaryota; kingdom Metazoa; phylum Chordata; class Aves; order Passeriformes; family Rhabdornithidae; genus Rhabdornis; species Rhabdornis inornatus. The sequence continues at coordinate 88,522 of VWZS01008702.1, read as the reverse complement.
TAGGAGAAGATTGAAGGAGTTGAGTGTGTACAATGTCTTTTATTTAGTTTGAAATTAAAGGGTTCTGTTAGTGATGGAAAAACAGTCAGAATGAGAAAAACAGAATTTTAAGGAAAGGTTTTGCCATGGAGATTATGGTAGGATATGAGATCAGCTACAGTAAGATGCAGAAGTTAAAAAAAGAAATTTCCATACAGACTTAAGGGGAAATTTATGTTCAATAAAGATGAATTTTTCTTTTTTTCAACAGGAAAAGATGTCCTAGAAACTAAACAGACAAGGAAGCCAACATAATATGGCAAAACCCAGAGACAATTTAACTTCCAGCATCAAAAGCAACACTGAAACAGATAAAGGGAGAATGAAGAGTCTGAGACCTGACAACAGCTCCTGGGGAATGTGTAAGTATTGTCTGTGAAAGTATAAAAGTATGGCAATGAAAATTTTGTCCAAACCTCAAACACTACTGCTCTGCAGTAATAGCTCTGTGTGAGAAATATCTGCCTAAAGAAGACAGCATTAAAATTAGAAAACAAACTGATACTGAACCAAATTCAGGATTTTGCCATGAGTTTCTAATACAAACTGAATTATCAATTATGATTTTTTTTGTTTGTTTAATAGGAGCATGCTAATCAGTGTAATCTCTTCAGTGTGAAGTAAAAATAATCTTTTCATTACTGGCATCAATATTATGAAAAGATGCAAAATACTTTGACAGAACAATGCCCATAACCTATATAAAAGTTATATTTTCTTTATGAAATGAATGTTTCTTGCCTAAAACTCTGAGATAGCAGACAGGAATGTTTTGCAACTTCTGTACAGAAGCTTAAAGCAGGATTGCTCTACAGCTGTGGTGGTTTCAAGAAATAAGAGGTGCAAGCCTTTTGGAAGGGGATCTGGCTTTTTATTATGCCAGTATATGTATTTAGAGGGGAAAAAATGGCAGCCTTTAATCATGAAAGTCTGTCTTTATGCATGGGGAGTTTGTATGATAGTTCGCTTGTTTTGTTTTAATGGTTAAATAAAGGTTAAAAAGGTTTAAGGGTTTACCATTAAAAAAATTAATGTATTATGAGAAAAATCCAACATTTGCCAGGTGTTCAGGATTTCTGCTCTTCAGTCTGTATTTTCAGGAAACACAAACCAAATATTTGTATTATGAGATTTCATTTTTCCCAAGAACAATCTTCACTTTTGCCAACAGATGGGAGTAGAGTCAAGGAAATAGTGAGCTGTTGGTGTTAGCATACTGTTCAGGGCATTAAGACATCCTTCATAGAACTGCAAAAAGAAGGTAAAATAGTATATTAAGAGTGTGAGGGAGAAATTTCCTAAAAAAAACCTCAAAAAATATGTCTCAGTCAGAGAAAATATGCAAAACAATACTTAATATCTTCAACATAGTCTGGTTTTTGACCTAAGCTTCTTGAATTGTGCCTTGTGCTGTCACACAGTCTCCAATCATCTTATCAAGCAGTGTTAAAAGAGGAAGAAAGCACAGAACTCTCCATCTGCCACTGAAAAGATGATTCATGAGCACAGAGCAGCCATCAAGGTCACCCAATCTGACTTCCTCCAATGATGGCCAGAGAGGAAGTGACCTTGTGTTAAAAGCTTTTAATTACAGTAAACCAAACCACTTATATTCTTTTCAGATGAATGCATTTTCTGTTACATCTCTTTAAATGATGATTACTGTCTAGTCTAGATGAAAGTTTGGGGAAACACATGTTTATAAATAACTTCTATTACTAGAAGATTTGCAAGCTCTGCTGTATCTTTAGAGAAAAGTGTATTTTTTGGCTAGGCAGAGAGCAGAACAGCAGAGCCTTCAATGTACTCACACATATTTAACTACCCTACGTTTTAATTCTTGGGTCAATGTTTATTCCCATTTCCAGTACATGCCCTAAGATTTGGAACACTCGCCTGTGGTACCTGCATTTCTCCACTCACTACAGAGACAAGATAGTCAGATGCACACCTAATTTGGGCATCCCAAATACCTAATAGGATGGGATTGGGTCACAAGGGTGTAATCTTGACTAGTGAATTGATAAAGATTTTATCAGAATGCATCTGAGGAATAATTTAAATTGTTTTCTTTTCAGAAGCTGGGAAGCTTTAAAATCACTTATATAGTCCATTTGTCTTAAAACTGCCATGTCTAAACATGAACAAAAAGTAGAAATTTCAGGCCTGTGTGATCTGACACACGCTTAACTATTTAATTCCTCTGAGAAATTGCATACTTAAATAAATTCCTATCAATTTTATTGACAAATCTAACACATTCCCTCAAAATATTTTGATTTAAATGAACCAGCAATTCCTGGTGCAAAGTATTTAAGTATGCCCCTGTCAGAAATCACTCAAGTGTCTGTTACATCTGTGTGAAAGGACTTATGTCAGCACTGGATTGCAGTAATGCATCAGAAACTTGTTCCAACACTGATGAGTTTCCAGTGATAAACAGTGAAATAAGTCATGTCCCAGGCACGTCAAGAAGCTGTGTAGTGGGTTGATCACCTCTTTGAGGAAGAGGCCAGGGCATCAGAATTATCCTCTTCAGTCCTCCAGGAAAGCACTTGGGAGGATCATGGTCACGAGCAGTGACCAGATTTGCCACTTTGCCTCCTTGCATGAGATGATCTTGACTGAACAAAGTAAAAAATGTAGAAACACAGGTGAACATGTCTAAAGTTAAGGTCACCATCATGGACTATTGCCCATTTTTTTACTCTCGCCATTAAGCAAGAATGCCAGTGATCTCTCCTTACTTCTCAGAATGGATACACTGATCCTTAACTTTTGTTCCCAGAATAAAAGTCTGGAATTATTATTAATGAAAATCAATTCTTATTAGCAACTACTGAAATTATATTCTGATTTTATTAGCATGCAGTTTTATGCCTTCTTCCTGTTAATGATTTCTGTTCTGTGTGCTCTTAATATAAAACTTCCAAATCTCATTAGCAGAACCAGCCTTGAAACACACGATATTAATAAAGCACGGTGGAAAACTGCTGTTACAGTAGGTTTGGAGTACAAATGTGGTAACTTTTATAATCACAGTGGAAAATTGAGTACTGATTGCATGTACTATTATCTTGACTAATACAGATAATACCTTAGCAGATGAAAAAGTATAGGAATGTACTTTTTATTCTGTGAGTTGAAGCAATACAACACTTTGGCGGATCTCTCGGAGACTGAGATCTGATTAGATTTTTGCAGAAATCCACTACTCAGGTGTGGTCTTTAGAGTCACAAAGATGACACTCTCAATCCTTTAAGCATATTTTGTTTTTTTTACTGCGTATGTCATCTAGGATTTTAGGTATAAGATACTTTGCTGCATAGCTCGATTTGTAATCCAAGATTTATCTGGTAATCAGAGGGATTTAACCTCTTTTCAAATGCTGAAGTCCATGAGCAGAGCTAGTTAATCTGTTTACACAAATATATATTAGCCATACGCACAGCTCTTTGGATTGCTTCCCACACTATTCCCCGGGTACCAGGAAGGCAAACAGTTTTGGTACGATTACTGAGAGAGAACATAAATATAAACTGGGGTGGGAGGGTGGGAATTAGCTTGTGCAGTCGGACAAATAAAAGTAGGTAAAAACAAACAAAAGACATAAACACCTGGGTGTCTACATGTCTGTTTGCTACCAAAAATCAGACTTTAGCCAATGCTGACAATTTGTTTAGTTCTTAGGGTCTCAAGGTCCATTTGCCCTAGTGTGGGCTGGGTGATTCTCAGATCCTGAATTCCATCATCAGTGGCCAGGCTTTCAGCCCAGATATCCCTGGTGCTATCAACTTCCTCCCAGCTAGAAATGAGCAGGCAGAGCCCATCACAAAGATAACTATAATAAGGGTGGATGAGCACCATACTCTTCCAAGCCTGAAAACAGGTTTGGCTCAAGACAGCCCTGGTTTGCTATCAGCTTCATATTTTTTCATGCCCATCTGTATGAATTCTCAGTACAAAAGAAGTTTTCTATGGCATGTTATGAGAGCTGCAAAACAACAGAGCTCTTCCATGTTAAATGATGACTCACTCCAACATGTATGATGTTGTTGGACATTTGGAAACGGTAATTTTCATTGCTGTACCACAGTTTATGCTAAGCCTTCTACAAAACTCCAGCACAGAGTTGATAAACCCACTGAGTGACATGCCCTTTGAGATATTGCTGGAACCAAGGCTCACAAAACCCAGTGAGAACCTTACATCTCATCACTTTTTATTCTGGGAGGGGGTCAATGCTGTATGTGGCAGTAGTTCAGTTGTAATTAAACAGGAATTGATATATTATTTCCTTCAATGAAGTACAGAACCACTTCTTAATAGTACTGCTAAATAGACAGTAGAGAAGGTATCATGAAAAAATAATGACCACTTTGCTAGTCCCTGGTTTCCTGGGATGGGGAGAGGGAGCAGGAGATTCCAAATGCCATTGAGATATTTCACTTGTTTTGGATTTTGGAACCAGAGCAAGAGAAATGCTGTTTGGATGCAATGGCCCATATTTTCAAAGTTATGGCGTGGCACTTACATGGATTACACTTGATATAGAGGACTTCTGGATTTCAGACTTGAGAAATCTATCAGACAATGTTTGCTTTTAAACCTGAAAAAGTGACTGATGCTGTTTCCTCAAAGTAAGCTTCCACGGTACCCAAATAAAATCTGTGAAAATTCCTTTCATACTGATTAAACAGCAATTCTCTTCATAACTGTGTTGTGTAGCAGAGTCTCAGCTCAGAATATGACCATACCTCCTCAGCTGTCCTGTCCTGCATCATATCTTAAACAAGTTTTTTCTGATTAATGGATTAATTATTTTTCAGGTGAAATGAAGATAGCATTGCCTTACTCACTCTGGCAGTGTGGGACTATCCCTGGTGAAGTCACACAAAGAAAGGCAGTAATATTTTACACTGGAAACACAAAATTTTCTGGGATTACCTGACAGGGCCCTTTCATATAATCATAGAAGAAAAGGAACCATAAAGGAAAAGGGCCATAAAGACCATCTTGCTCCATCCCCTACTTTGGGCAGGAACACCTGCCACTAGACCAGGTTGCTCCAAGCTCTGTCCAACCTGGCCTTGGACACTTCCAGGGACAGGACAGCCACAGCTGCTCTGGGAAACACATCTTTGTCACCTTCTTTGTAGGTTCTCGAAACTCACCCGGACATAATTGTGTGCAACCTACTCTAAGTGAACCTGCTTTAACAAAGGAGTTGGACAAGATGATCTCCGCCCTTCCAATCCCAACCATTCTATGATTCCATGGTTCTGTGACATCTTCTTCAGGACGAGCCTGTGGATTTCCACCAGGATGTGGAACCACCTCTGGAACCAGAAGTCTGATTGTGGAAGCTAAACACGCCAAGGTTACTAAACCCAGAGAGACAAAAATGGTATCAGCTAAGAAATCAGTGTATGGGTTACATGTTCTGAAATGTTGCTTTACTCAACTGTTGAGAACACTCTTGCTTCCCTGAGATACCTGAGGTGTCTTTGTAAAATACATTTACCCAGTCAGTGAACAGAAGCCCCAAACTGAGCATGGCAGCTACACTTACATTGCAGCTGTACTGATACAGAGTGAAAGGGGCAGAAAGAGAATAACAGAGTAATTTTCTGTCCTGAAAAATCCCAAGGCAATTTAGCTTTGCAAGTACACTTCCTTACCCTACCCACTCCCGCAAAAACCACCTAGGGAATAAATTCTTTCCTGTGAAAAAGGACAGATCTTCCATGGTGACAAGTAGTTGGAACCCTAGTTTTCTGCTCCAGCTGCAAAAACATTTCTAACTATTATTAAATGCTTTACTTTTTTTTTTCTCATGACTGTTTGCTTGAGTTTTCCTTCCTCTGTGCCCTTGCATTCCCTTGAGGTTCCCACATGCTATGAATCACTGTCCATCATCAAATGAATGCTTTATTATCTTACTTCTTAGTCTGTTATTTTGACAATTTTATTTTTTTTTTCTTTTCTTATCTTTCTGTGATTCGTTCTGTTTGTTTCTACAAATGAATCTATAGTAACTGGGCTCCTTCGAACAGAAATCAACAATTGGTGCCACAAGAACTAAGGAGAGTTATTAAATTTTTCAGATGTTGAGAATTTTTACTTTCATGCTTTCTGTTTTTAAATAGGATGAAGAGGTTATTTATTATTTACAGTACGATTTCTTTTATTACCCTTCATTACTCCCAACGATGGTAGATGAAGACTGCAATGCTGGGAAGCCCCAGCATCTTCCTGGAGTACCTATCCTTTTACCATGCATTATAAATTAGATGATGCATTACTAAGGAACCAATTTGTATTTTTCTGAACAGGTTAGACACTGGTGACTCTGCTGTTACTCCTAATGTTCTCTTTAAATACCAAAATGCTGATATGGCCAGGAAACATTTTCAATAACTCTGCAGCATGCAAACTACTCAAAGAGTGACCTCCAGGTCCAAGATAAGAGCAGCACGGCTCCTGCAGAGTCAGACAGAAAATGAAACCTTTTTGTCTCATCTGCCTTCAAAACCCACAAGATTCCCATTTTAATAGTTATATTTTATTTATAGAGCAGCTCCCTACAGGGCTAACCCTGGGTATACTAGACACTTGGTGGAAGAATTTCTTCATCTTTTTTTCTTTCACTTCAGTAGTGTTCCTTTGCTTGCCCCCTCAACTTTTCTCCCTTGGATCCTACCTCTCCATCACATGCTTTCCAGCTCAGAATCCCCTCAAACCATATCCAAATTTTAGGAAGGAAATTATTCTTATAACAAAAATAATGATTTTTAATGTGACAGTAGTTATATTGCAAATTGTGAAAATAATGATGGTGGCTTTCCTTTCTCAAAGCATTGGCTTTCAAGAAACAAACTTGGAGCTCCAGTCCCCAACTTTTGACGTGCTCTTTGGCATGCACTGTGTTTTTGGGGAAGTGTAAGCTGTGGTATATATACACACCCCTGGACTCATCACGTGTCACTTTTAGTACCTCACTAAAAGGTACTAAATCCTGGGAATCATGTGGATGTCCCAGGCTTCTTCTCTTCTCAGCAGTGAAAAAATGTAGATATCTGCTTAGGATATTTTATTCAGTCCTGAATTCTGTTTCAATTCCTGCAAATATGGCTTCAGTTCAACAGTAGCAGGCCAGAAAGGTCAAACTTCCCCCTGAGATTTCTTCAGCAGGTAGGATGATCCTTACTCCAAGGAACCATTTTCTCTCAGCCAGCTGGAGACAACTTCAATTCCCGTTGCATTGTCCAGAAAAAAAAAACACTACAACTTTTCCTTTGCACATGGTAGTTAGAAGCAACAGAAAGCAAAAAGAAAAAAAAATCTGAATCTTCCACTATATTTAGCTATTTTTGTTCCATGGTATAATTATTCATAAGACTTTCTTAAATGGGAAATTAATAAGAAAATAATATATTACACTTTTTCTTTCACGGAGATGTATAAAGGGCTAGGTGGAACACCTCCAGCATTCGCTTGAAAACCTCACTATTTAGTGCACTTCATTTTAATACCAATTCTCTCCAGAAATTCTTGCTGCAATTAATTCGAGCCATCTAAATTTAAAGCATACTAATTAGGCAGCCAACAAAGGGAAAGTCTACCCTTCCAGGAAATAGGAGCCTTAAATATAGCTCTCATCGTTTAACTATTTGGATTTTAAAGGGGAGAAAGGCATTTTGAGGCAGAAGCTTCCTGGGCTGTAGAGATATATGAGGCCAGGCACTCACTATCAAACAGGATAAAACTCAGTATTAATCTGGGTGAATAATGTGCTTTTTATTACATTTTTACTTTTTTTCAGCTAAAAAATGTAAGTAGTACTGTAGAAGGTTCAGAACTAACAGAACAATTTACTTTTTCTCACATAGAATTCATGAATTGAAAAGTGTTGAGTTAGACTGGATATCTTAAATTAAAAAAAAAAAATCTGAAGGATACCTGCAGCTTCTGACAAGGTCTCACAAGAGTTATGATGTGCTCACAAACTACTCAATGGACATTTGCAGCACTGCATGTGGCCCATGAACACCAAGAAATGAATTTCAGAAGACTGTGTAAGATCTCCAGTTTCATGGTCATTGACAAAGAAGCAGCTCAGGAAATTTAATTTAATTTAATTACAAGTTTCCTCAAAAGAAATCCTAGTTTATTTTCTGATTATTTCTTTTTATCCACTTATGGGCTAAAATAAAACCTGTGAGGACTCAAACTGAAATTAATGATGTTGCAGCCTCTCATTTGCCCTGTAACACCACCTGATGAGGCAAGATGCCAGCTGGAAAACTTGCCCTATGAACTCTTTTTAAACTGGAACTTTTTCAAATTTCTTGTCAAAGAGGTAAGTGGAAAGCTTTCTCCACTCTCTTCCTTTTTGGGCAGTTCATAGAAATGGACATATGAGGATCAATTTATATAAAAATTTATTTTTCCCTTGTCCTGTCTCCAGCACCCAAATATAGTCATTCTTTTACAGAGATGTGAAAAGTTCCGTGCTGCCTTAATACAAATTTCTGGGTAAGACAAAGTGTGTTCATTTAAAAACTTGGAGGATGATGTATTGCCATTTCTCCCTCTCCCAATACCACAGTAATGTCACAAAACCATGAGAGAATATGGTCGGCAGAACACAGAGAAAGCAACATTCAAAGATTCCTTCATTCAAATGAAGTTTGGAATTGAATTAGCTGACAGTTCAGATAACATACACTTACAAAGATACAGTTGACCTGCACCCAAATGAGGCAATATCAAGTTGGGTGAATCTATAATTTATGACCTAATCTCCTCAAGTATTTTTTCTCTACCCACCATTCCCACAAAAATCTACATCAGTCCATAACAGTGCTACTCAATGCAGTGAGTGTGAGGAGACTGGTGTGAGATCTAATTGCCCTAATCATCTGATGGAGGATACCATTGGAGGTGTCAGATTAATTTCAACACAGAAGAAATACAAACAACTACCATTTTTAATGGCTTATTTTCTTCTATTCATCCTTTCGAGCTTTGTAGTGCTTGCAAATTGCAAGTCTTTATTATTATTATTATTATTATTGATGAGTTCATAATAATTATTCGTTACTTTTCTATTTGGGGAAATATGTGGGTGTTTGTTCAACTTTTCTTAGAAATGTTCAGTGACAGACCTGAACAGTGGTTACACTGGATCTTTAGCTGTACATACATACACAGTATTAGCATTATATATTTGTAACATTCTGGCTGGATGACAGAACCCCATGTAGGTGCCTGTCAAAGGCACAGCGTGTTTGTACACACTGCAGGTAAGCACCTCTTGTATTTTCAATTTCAGTAGATAAGTGTGCTGATAGGAGCTGGGGTAGAGTTAGTTTTCTTCTCAATGGCTGGTGTGCAGCTGGGTTTGGAGTGATGATGTTTGTCCTCCCCAGTCACTGTTGCATGTGGTGGGTTCCATCTCTCTGGAGGTGGCTGAACACCTGCCTGCCCATGGCAAGCAGAGAAATAATTCCCTTTTTTTGCTCTGCTTGTGTGCAAGGCTTTTATTTTCCTTATTAAACTGTATTTATTTCAAACTATGAGTTTTCCAGCTTTTACCCTTCCAACTCTCTCCCTGATCCCACTGGTGGAGGAGTGAGCAAATGGCTGCAAGGGTCTGGGGGCTGGATGGGGTTAAACCACAGCAGTCATAAAAACCTGGTCATTTTAAACCTTCTTCACATCACAAAACTCATGTACCTAAAACACATGTAGGGCTGGCACCTCTGGTCTTCTATTTTGACATGCTACACTCATAAAGTGGTGTTGATATTTATTTCTCTGAATTATTTTGAACCTCTCCAAATGGAAGAGTCACACTCTTGCAAACAACTTTTGCATCTTTGAAATATTTCTTGATATAACCATTATGGAAAAATCATCCAGAGCCCATTACAGACCAGTGACAGTGTAAAGTTTTTGATCTGCTTCTGTGCTTTTCTGAGATAATTCCTGATATGGACAATGAACAAATGCACAGGAGTCCATTGAAACAATTTTAAATTCAGGTGTTATAATTTGATCTTGTTATAACAAGTTATAATATAACTTCTTATGATGTTGTCACTGGTAAAAAGTATTTATAGGATTTCCTGATGAGTTGTCCTAAAAGCTGTATATGGTAAGAACTTTTGTCAACCAGGCTTTTAAAGCAAAATGACCACCAAACACCTCATTTTAAACTTGAAGGTTTTCTTTTAATATTTTCTCCTTTCCTTAGAGGAATCTAGTAAAATTAAAACTATCACAAACACTGTGTGTGAGAGAAAAACAAACACTTTTTTTTTTTTCTTTTGGAACAATTATTTTATATAGAAATGACATGTATAAAGAGATAGTTTTGATAAGAAACCTTTCTGTAAGACTTTGGTAGTCATCGAGTATTTTTAACCTCTGTTTTTTTTGTCTAACCATTATCCTGTTGAAACCAGTTATTGCTTTGCTATAGAATTTCCATTTATGCCAATCTATGACTTAAAAGACAGGGATTCAGCGAAGCAGGGTTACATCAAGCTTCCAATTGCAACAGATCAAGAGAAAATATGTCTAAAGATGAGATGATTGTAATAGTATATATTCAGTGACAAAGTCATGAGCCAATGGTTTAAAATCATCGCTGAAATTTATATTGAAACAAATTCTTATTCATGCAAATAATCCAGTAGATGATGATAGATATGAGTTAGTATCTCATACAAGGAAAATCTAAGTATATCCCATCACAGCTGCCAGAACAGAAATTTGGAATCTAATCATATAATTGCATTTTTACTTTTTTTATTTTTTTTCTCTTTTTCATCATTATTTTGGCATTTTCTGCAGTTAGTCTCTGTTGGATCACCTGTTGTTCTTTTAAGTGATACAATTGCTCTACTCCTCAGTGAAGGAACCCATATGCTGTATAATCTGCTTCTCCCTCCTATAGTTCTATCTCAGTTTTATCTTAGAGATTCAAGAGTTTTATACCCAGGCCTCTTTAAGGCAAATCGACCTCAGGGAAAATTTTAGGAGTATATGAGCTAGATTTGGGAGTTATTAGATTTGGTTCTTGTGATGCCTATCTTGACTGACAAGTTTAAAATGTTAAAAAAATCAACCAAAGAAACAAAACCAACAAAAAAAGAATCTTGGTTTCAAATATTTATGTAGCTTGAAAGCAACAAACAAATAACAACAATCTTGCCATCTGCTTCATACATTTTAAAGAAATCATTTCTAGAAAAAAGAAAAATTATCCAGGAAAAAGATGGAAGAATATAAGCCTTGAGAATTAAAGTCCATTCTCTAATACTTATAGACTAAATCTAGTGTGAAATGATTGATTCTTAATTGTATATTCCAAATGGTTCAAGCACAATGTTAATTTTACCACAGATATTCCATGAGTGTTTTTTCCTGTAAAATAGGTATGAGAATGTTTGGATTAGGCTTTGAAATTGGAATGTATAAACTATTTAATGGACTTGCCATTTCCCAGTTACTTTCCATCAAAAAGTTTAAGTCATATAAACTTTTCTTAATAAATGAAATGCAAACACTTATTTGCTATCAAAACAGATAAATTTTCTTGTTATTGAAAATATGAAGTAATAATGCTACATGGTAGATTTCTGTTTAAAAACAATTTGAACGCTTGTAAATTGAGGGGAAAAAAAGTTATAATTTGATTCTGGTAGCCAAACTATTACTGCTTAACGATTGTAGATTGTCTTTATGACAAGAATTTACAGAATATTTTAAAAACAACTCAGAAAATTAATATTCTGAAAGATTATTGCTATTCATTTGAACAAGAGAATCAAAGACAGCTGATGGAAAAAAAGGTACAAGGAAATTCTAAGGATAAAATTTTAAGCTGTTTTATATTTTCTTTCAATTTTTGTAAGTGTTTCAATAAAAAGATAAAATAGGATTCATTTCAGAATACAAATTATCTTTAAGTGTTTCTCAAACTATATTCTTTCTCTCAGTCAACATATCAGTTGAAGAGACTATTGACAAACGCATTTTGTTTTCAAGCAATTGAATTACTGAAAAAAAATCCTTCAAAAATAATACTTTCTTTGAAACAAAGGCTGCATAATTGTTCACCTAGAAAAGGGAAGACAACAATTAAAAAATAATATTAGAATTTTAATGATTTGAATAGTTTAAGCCAGAAGAAGTACATCTGCTTTTCCGTTATGGAATATTATAGCTAAATCTTTGTCTTGGGATTGGTAAAGTCACCTGCACTGTTGTAATCACAGCTCGAGTAGTCACTCTGAGCACAGAAGACCAGGTGCTCATCTCACCTTTTCTTGACCAAGCATGTACATAGCCTCTTAAATCGAATATTTTTCTCCCTATAAACTATAAAAAATTCCTTGGGGGCACTTCTTCTGTCAGTTAAACTCAGCTTCTAAAACAAAATTTCATTTTTTTTTTCTGCCATAAGCTAAACCTGGCCATAGAAGTTTTCTAATTTATAGCAAAACTGTGTTTTAGCCTGTGTCTGATGGAAGATTTTCAACCACCTCTGTTGCTGAAGTCCCAGTGGGGTACAGGAACATGTGGCCAGGACAGTGTTAGAGAGAAATGTGAATGAAGCATGATGTGCCTTCTAATTCTACTGTCTCTGAAAATGAATACAAAGGTGTTATTGAAGCATTTCATCTACCACATGCATATAATTGTGAAGGACAAAAGTACTAATGGAGAAAAAAGGACATGGATGTTTCTGGAGCAAATGAGCTGGAATAAGAAGGAATTGCAGAAATACATGAGGACTATCAAGGAAATCTGTTAAGATTTACTTTTAACAAAACCCTAATTGTTTTAAGCAGCACTTAAAAGAAAACAAACCAACAACAATAAAAATGATTTACAACTTCTGCATACATTTGATACTTTAATGATATCTAAGACTTGCCTAAAAATTGCTATTACTTACACAAGACATAGAACTGGGCAACAGTGATGATCAGAAACACTACAGCTTCCTAAACCTCCATTCAATGGAAAGTGGTCTTGAGAGCAGCAGAAGGAATTTTGACCTCATAATCTGTGCAGTTTTGCCCTAAAAAAAATAAAGTGTGAGACTACTTCAAGGACAATGTAGGAAGCAGGTTCCTCCAGCACAGCTTGATGTCCCTGANATTTAAGAATTTAAGTCAATGTCTAACTATTTATATTTGTATCATAATTATACATATGATAGAGAGGGCAGAATTTATCTTCAGTCTTCTGCTAATTTGTCCCTAATCAAACTTATCTTCAGAAATATCCTTTTCTATTTGATTTATAATGACTGACCCAAGGGTGGGCACAGAAATTCCCGTTATTTTAAACCAAAATAGAGCACCTTATGAAGCTTTTGTCTAGCTTGCTCATTATTGCTCTAAATCTGTTACCATTCCCAGAGCTGAAATGTAGTAACAGAATGTACAAATATTCTTAGTCTGCTTCAGTGCCATGTCAGATAGGCTGATTTAGATTTGTAGCCTTTCTGATTTAAAGGTCTATTAAGTTGACTGACTACATAAAAGCTGATCAGAAGCAATAATTTGATTTATTACTGTGACTCAGCTGGGAAGATAATAATGAACTAATAGTGGCCAACAACAATCTTAAATCTCAACAGCTGTTTTTGCAAGAATCATGTATTTATGCCCCAATATCCTGGTGTTGAATATATTGTTAATGTGTCACAGGATACATTTATCTCTCTCCTTACTATCTAGTATATGTTATTAAAAATATCACATTAATTCATATTTATGCATGTCTTTATACTTAATGTTTTATAAAGACTCATAATCTGGCCAAAATAACAGCCTCCCTTTTATGGATTACTGGGATATGTTCCCTGTCTGCATAGAATATAGAAAACAAGCCAAACAGTAACTATTCAGTAAGTCTTCTATCATGGGGCAGGACACTTCATTTTAAATTCCCCACTATGAGCCAAATTCAACTTTATCACTGCAAAACTTGCAATATATCCATTATCTTCAGATTAAAGCTAAAAGCTTTTGATATGACAAGCAGGTAATTCATCCTGTTTATCATCTGACAGCTAATTCTCCTCCTCGTGCTGCAATAGTGGAGTACAAGTGTTCATTTTGTCACACTAGCTTTACCCTGCCTGAATTTCTTCCCTTAATGCATGTTTGTATTAATCTCCAGATCGTCTTCAAAGTGAGAAGGTGGATGTCCCTGCCAAAATTTTAGCACTTCTAAATAATTGATATAATCTCACTGGAGCTCAGAGAGAATTCTTAACCAATCCATCAATCTATTTTAAAGAGTGAGCACAGACTTGGGGAAGTGGGGGAAACAGAGATGAAAGGTAATTACTTTCAGCAATAAAATGTCTAGCCGGGATTTCCATCCTTTAAATTTACAAATTTTCATTTGGCTCTAACTGCTTTTGTAGATGAACAGACCAGTTGTATGAGTGTTATATTTGCTGTTTAATCTATTTCTATCTCCTGTCCTTCACATCTGCCCAGACATCATGCAGAAATGGTAAAAGGCAGATGTATGTCAACCTTTGCAGCTGTAAACTCATAAGCTGGATGATAATTTTGCATGGGGATTACAGGACTTCTCATTTGAAGTTAGAATGCATTAATGGGTTCTCAATTAAAAATTGGGCTACGTATTGAAAGAACTGAAATTTATTTATTCATTAGTTTGTTTTGTTTGGTTGGTTGGTTGTTTTTGTCTTTTGTTTTTTTTAATTAAAAAAATAAAAAGGAGCCCTTACAGACACAGGTATGTTTTTCTTACTGAAACAAATTTCAGCACTAAAATAATCTTGTCACTTTTACTATTTATTTAATTACCTCTGGCTTAGGTGCAGAACAACATTATTTCCACCAGTTTACGAGCTGCTACCAGATTAAATTTACAGATTTTGATACAACATTAAGTGGGGTATTATCATTGTCAAATGCACAGGGAAAGTTTATGGCAGGGAGGGACAAGATTATTTGTTCCTTAAGGTGGCTCAAACCTGATTGATACTGCTGCACCCAGTGTCCTGTTTGTGTTCGCTCCTGAGCTTTCTCTGAAATGCTACAAGTTCAACATTTACTGAGAAGTGGTAGAGTCCTTAATTTGCATTAAAAAAACAAAACAAAACAAAACAAAGCCAAAAAAAAACCCAAACCAAAACAAAACAAAAAACCACTGTCAGGATGTAGGAGTGAGGCCTTGGGGATGCCTTCCACGCTCTTGCTGTGTATCACTTCATCCCTAGAAACAACTGATCCAGACAGAGGTGTTATAACTTTGAAAAGAGATGAAAGTAGGACGCTTCCCCAAAATATATTGTTTGTAGATAGCAACTTGAATGCAGAGACAATGACCAAAAATGTGGTATGCCCCAAAAACACAAGTTATTAGCTCCCCAGCTTTTTGAGAAGTAGGGAACAGAAAACTTTTAAAAGTCTGGATGCAGCTCCTCCAAACATAGCAGGGACCAGAGACCAGGCTTTTAAA
>VWZS01008702.1:57881-68606 GCA_013397075.1 Rhabdornis inornatus | reverse complement strand
TACTTTTTTTCCTACTCTTGCTTTGACAATCTTCTTGTGTCTTCCTACAGTGTGAAGAATTTGCCTGTGTGGAGTCAAGCTTTGTTTGCCCAGTATTTGTCAAGTTCAAAATTTTTGCCATAACTTGGCATCAGCATAGTTCCAACTGCCTTTTTTATGCCTTACCCAAACCTTGCACACAACAATAAATGATCCCTAGAAGGCACTTAGCAGGACTTTTCTAGTCTTTTCCTAAGTCCTCTAGGCCTACTCTGACCTGTGGATATTCATACTAGAATAAGATTGATTACAGTGTTTACCATCATCCATGGGTTTGCCAATTTCCATTAAAAAAAAAAAAAAAGAGAGAGAGAGAAAAAATATATATATATTATTCAATTTCATCTGGCACAGGTTTTCCAGAGAAGCTGGAGAAGCTGTGACTGCCCCATCCCTGGAAGTGTTCAAGGCCAGACTGAATGGGGCTTGGAAGAACATGGTCTGGTGGAAGGTGTCTCTGCCCATGCAGGGAGGTGAAATGAGATGACCTTTACAATCTTTTCCAAAACAAACCATTTTGTGGCTCTGATTCTGTAATACTTAAAACCTGCAAGGCTCTAAGACTTGTTTCCAAGCCACATAATTTCTCCTCTGCATCAACACTAGATTTTTGCCTTGCATTTTGTAAATTTCTGGCTTGCCACTTTGAAGAAAGCATTCTACTTGTGCAGTACGTAACAGCAATTTTTCCTTTAGCGTTTGTATTGGATTCCAGCTGCTGAGTGTAATGTAAAACAGGAGGAAACAGCCTCTTGAACTTCCTCTTTGTGATTCCTGTTCACCTATGTCATGTGCTGGCTTAGTAAGGGAATTTATTTGAAAGTAAATTTTGTTGCTCAATTTTGCTATCTTATCTACCTCCAGTGTTTGAGTGTTTTATTTGTGTGTTAACATGTTGAGACTAAAACATGTCAAAATCTCCCAAGAATGGGTGGTCCATGGATGAGCAACTCACAGCTTTATTTGTTCTATTTCTATCAGGCTCTGGCCGCAAGTGATCTTTACAACTGTGAGAAAAAAATCCTGAAAAATAAAAAAACAAAACAAAACACACAGGTACGTATCAGTCAGAAAAGACTTCTCAGGGCATTAGGGATTCTTAGAGTCATAGTAGGGTTTGGGTTTGCAGGGACCTTGGACATGGTCTCATTCCACCTCCCTGCCATTTGCAGGGACACCTTCCACTACCCCAGGTTAATCCAAGCCTTATCCAGCCTGGCCTTGGGCCCTTCCAGGGATGGGGCAGCCACAGCTTCTCTGGGACCCTGTGCCAGGGCCTCACCATGGTCACAGAGAAGAATTTCTTCGTGATATCTAATCTAAATCTACTCTTCTTCAGCTTAGGGCTGTTCCCCCTTGTCCTATCACCCCATACCCTTTTGAAAAGTTCCTCTCCACACTCCTTGTAGGCTCAGGTGTTGAATAAAGTCCTACAAAATCTCGGAAGAAAAGAGCAGCAGCAGAAAGAAGTGCAACGGAGCAGAAAGTACAAAGGGAAGGGTAAGAAGGGAGTGGGACAGTGCTTTTGGGTCAAGGGAGGAGTTCCTGCTGCCAGCGTGGTGCAGCCACTCCTCGAGCTCAGGCTGGGTGGAAGCTGCTTTGGAAGGGCTGCCATTTGGAATCCATGAGGAGTGTATGCTTCCTGATGGGAGCCTGTGGAGAAACATACTGAAAGCTGATCAGCTTTAATGTACACACAGACAACGGGGAGAAGCAGCACCAGAGCTGTGTGTGTGGGGAGAGGAGCTCTGCTGAAACTCATCACAAACCCCGCAAAGTGCTCTGGCTTGGTTTCCTTCTCACATTTTGGGGTGTTTGATTTTGTGTCCTTAGCAAGTGGAACCCATGTGCTGTCCAAGCAGGCTGGTGGACTCTTTCTGTTCCAGGGAAAAGCCAGGTATTCTCCATGGACAGCTGAAACCTTTTCTGAACTTTTAAAAACATTTTTGAAATTTATATAAAAGGCCATACATTAAAAAGAAAAAAAAAAAAAGAAATGAGAATGACCACTTGCATGTAATAGACAGAGAGTCCTTCTTAGTTTTGTGAATTATTCCATATATTAAGCATTTTCCCTCACAAGGCTCAGGTTTTGGTGTTTTGGTTTTTATTGCTAATAGTTTCTTTCATAATTTCCCCATTTTATGGGGTGGTGCTCTTTCATTTGCTGGGTTCTGGTTTATCCTTTTTAAGACAAGCAGCAGGCCTTGTGCGTTTTGTTTTTTGTTTGTTAGTTTCTTTATTTGTTTTGAGTTGGGTTGGGTTGGTTTTGATTTTATTTTTTATTTTGTTGATTTGTTTGTCATTTTGTTATTTATTTATTTTACTTCAAGGGGTATCACAATGCCATTATTTTAGTATTCTCATAGAGTGTATTGACTGAACAACAGTGGTATCAATTCACTGTAGGATATGGAGAAAACTACACAGGCATTGCTACAATCCTAAGTAATTAAGTGTCTTAATGTTTGCAGTTTGGAGTTCTTATTGGAGTGTTTTGTTTTTCTTTTCCAAACAGAGAACATCCTCAGATCTCTTTCTTCAGACAGGTACCTGAATCCAAAATGCTGCAATTTATTTGAAAGAAGGAAGAAAATTGTAACAATTGAGTTCAGCTCACACACGAAAAAGGGGGGAATTTTATGTTCATTGAGCTAACCACTCTTCACTGCACTGTTTCATTTTAATCTAATGCCATTCCACCTCCTCTTTCTTTTGTCCTGGCAGAGTCAATTATAACCACAGATTGCTACATGGAATTGCAGCACTAGGGAAACTGTTAGCACCTAGCTGCTCTGGCACAAGATCACACTAAACAGCTTATTAAGATTCAGCCATCAGCTCTGATGAGTTGCATGCAGTAAAAGGCTGGGATTTACTTCCAACTCATTTAATTACAGAAATCAATGAATTCACAGAGCAAAGCCATGAACAGGAAGATCAACTTGACTTGGCCACCGTTTCATTTGAGATCTCAAGACGTTACAAGTGAGACAGTACTGAGAATCTGTTCAGTTTTGGAGGTTTGAACAAATGAAACGATGGTAACAAAATTGCACATATCTTTACCCTGATATCAAAGTATTTTCAGTATTTCACAAATAAGATAAATAAGATCGTACAAATTTTATTTATCTAACAAATAACGGACTATGTTATAAATAGAGGCACGAGGGTATTTATCTTATAGCACAGGGGATTCTCTCATAAATAAAGTCACTAGGATACTCTGGCAGAAAAGCATTTAAGAATTCTACACAACTGAAAATCCAATTGGTTGCACTGAAGAGATTTCTTTTACGTTTGAATAGCTACCTAAGCACTCTCTTACCTCTCTCCTCTAAAGCAGACAAAGAGAATGGTCAATCAAAGAACCTCACCTGACACGGTAACACCAAGAATCTGATCCAACCTGTTTCGGTGATTGCTAAAGTAGCAGCTCAGGTATTTAAATTTCATAAAGTGTACAAAGCTGAGGTAACCACAAGATATTTTTCCTCACTGCACACAAAGTTGAAACAGCATGAAAGGATGAGTAAATGCTATAAAATAAATTGCAGGGTTTTTAGGATCTTGCAGTACATCGCTCTATTTCCTGGCTATCCCCTGTGAGAGCATGGATTTTGTCACATGGTTTCACAATTTATTCATTAAACTTTAATATGTCATATGCCTTGCTTTCCTGGTATGAAATTACTGTGTGATGTTAACTACAAAACCAAATACTAAACAGAGCTTTGGAGAGAACAAGCCCTCAGGAAAACAAAAAAAGAGAGCAAAGGAAAACATGAGCAGGTAGAACAGAACATGAAGGGGGAATAAGGACAAATTAGAGAATAAAAGTAACCACAATTTAAAAATGCAAACAGAAGTCCAAGATATGCTAATCAAAAAATGTCCTATTATGCAAATGTAACAGTAATTGCTGAGCATATGTATTTGAATCTCAAAAGGAGAGAAAAAAATATGTAACAGCTACTGATGCCATATTGTACATTTGAGTAATTTAAGATACTGATTTATATTTCTTTTGGAGGTTTCTTCTCTTTCTTTCTCCCACAAAGGGCATCCTTCCTGCATACAAATGAAAAGCTCCAAAACACTTTGTCCAAGGTTAATAGTTTTGTGTTAATTTTTTTTTTAAAGATTTAGCAAGTCAAATAGTTGCTGAGCTTTGTGGCATGGAATTAAAGCATCAGGGCAGAAGTGCAAAGAAAATGATCTGAGTGAATGAAGAAATTGAAAAGACAGTGATTAAAAGAAGGATTATAATAGAAAGTTAAATTAATTAGCTGGATGAAGAACTATAATAAGACAAAGACTCTGGTTTTTAAGAAGGTATGCATTCCTTAAGGTAGCAGTGTTTTAATTAATTTAACATTATAATAAGGAGAAAAAAAATAAAAACAATTTTGGGGTCTTTTTTTCAATGTGTGATTTGGTTTGGTTTTTTGGGGGTTGAAAAGGTGTTGAGAGGGGTTTTTACTGTTTTTTGCTTTTTTTTTTTTTTTGCTTTTCATGGATAGGAAGTCCTTCAAGGTGACATTAACTCCATGAAAGCAATACCCACTGCCTGTGTAGAGTTTAAACAGAATTTAATCTAAGAAAAGCTATTTCTTTCTTGTTCTAATGCAATGTTACCATGTGGGTGAGCCAGCAGGGTCTCTGGAAGCAATGGGGAAGAAAATGTCATTGTCCTCATAATCTGAAACTCTGGGTTTACTGAACTCTGAAAATTCTTGGCTGAAAAAAGGGTTAACTGCCAGGATCAGGTTTCTTACCGCAAATTCCAGCACAACCTAAATACTAAAACAGAACTGGTATGTTTTCCTTCTGCCTGCAGCACAGCACAAAACATATGGGACCATCAAAAGTTCTCAACATTTGGGGTAAATTTGGGGCAGAATGGCACATAACATGCAGAGGATGAATCACACTAGAAAAATTCTTGTCCTGAACGTCATCATGAGAAATAAACAGTTGCAGTAATTTTTAACAGTAAATCTATTGCTGTGATTCAAAAGTCTTTTACAGAGGCAAGGGAGAATAAAAGTACCTTTACCACCAAGGATTATAATAAAATAGGTACCTAAAAGATTGATGCTGTTCTGCAGCACTTGGGGTGATGCAGCTCCAGCCTAAGACACTGACAGAGATGCCTGTTGGTGAAGGAGATGACAGAAACTTCAGATAAATTAAGACATCCTTGTAGGCTTGATAGATATGACATGGAGACCAAAAAAATCCCCTACACTTTTGGGGTGGTGGATGGAAACAGTGTGAAATAATCTGAAATTCTCTACCTGGTACTATACACCATCTATTTGAGCAATAAGTAACCATAGTGTCTGAGAATAGAGGGAACTATGACCCCTGCCTTACACATTGACACCTCTACCCAGACTATTTAATCTCATGCAGAATTCTACAACTCAAGCATTACATGTGGACACATATTGAGTGACCACATACAAACCTGAGTTTATTTTTACAAAAATGTACACAGTGGCTGAAGCCTGAAATGCAAACCTGGCAGCTGGCCTGCTCCAGTAACGTGAATCAACAAAACACTGGCTACCACAATTTTCGGGGAGAAAAGTAAATCCAAGCTTCTCCCTGTGTGTTCTGCAATTAAATTTTGGTAATGGACTAAAGGAGAAAATTAAAACCAGATAACAATGGTTAGCAAGTGTATTCCATTTAGGAGGATCCCAATACGATTGCACAATCAAAATAAAAAAATAAAATCACGCAGAAAACTTCTCTTAAAATTATTTCAAGATTTTCATTTAAGGGATGGTCAGAGAAGAATTTTCTGAGAGTTAGCAGTTAAAAAACAAACAAGCAAACAAAAAAACCACCAAAAGACTGGATTAAACAGATTGTCTATCAAGTTATTCTCTCCACCTAATCCTTTAAAGTGATTGCCCTCAGGTTACCTGTTTATCTCTCATGACTGTGTCATGTCCACACTCAGGAGTGAGATCTCACTCAGCAATTTCAAAGTCTTTGGCTATTTTTCTTTAAGAAAGTAAAATGGTGCTAAACTATTTCTCATCAGTCCATACCCTGCCTATCTGTCTTGTTATCCAGATGGATGAGGCTCTCTATTAGTTTTATTTAGTGTAGGCAATATTGCAGAAGTCCACTTTTGCAGGCACGATTTTGTGTCTGATGCAACTATACTTTTCTGATGTATTTGTTGCTTTTCATTGTCCTGTAACAGCACCTCTTCAACCCTTTATTCCTACTTTCTCTGTTCATTTACCAGCTCACTGAGTGATCTTTTTTGATCTCACATTGAAAATGCAATTGAATATGGGCATTTACAAATTTAAGGCCAAGATATTCTGTGATTTCTCCTGGATGATACAGCTACCATACAAAAGATGGAAAGAGATTGAAAGAGGAGAGGAACCTTTGGCAATGTGCTGTATACCTCTGAGATACCACTGTTTGCAAATGTGTAACAACAATCTCTGATGAGGCTGCCAAAATACAAAATTCAACTGTTGAGCATGGCTCCTCTTTAATTACGACTGTTCAGTAATGTTAAAAATCCTTTCTCTAAACTCACTGCCCCCCTTCAAAGATGGCATTGCCCAGTTCTTTCATTGTCTTCCAAATTACACCTTGGGCTGGGGTGGA
Source organism: Rhabdornis inornatus (assembly GCA_013397075.1). Taxonomy (NCBI): domain Eukaryota; kingdom Metazoa; phylum Chordata; class Aves; order Passeriformes; family Rhabdornithidae; genus Rhabdornis; species Rhabdornis inornatus. The sequence goes on along the minus strand of VWZS01008702.1, from coordinate 61,919 downwards.
ATTTTTCCCAGAGGATCTAGACAGGGTAGGAAACACAGAGTAATAGCTGTGGTCTACACGGTGCAGCTGCAAGACTTTGTGGATCTGTTCTCCATTCTGGGTTGTGGCTTTACAAGATTGTGGTAAACTGAAAGAAGGTATTTTGGTCCCTCCTTTAAACTTCCTGTGTAGGAGCATTTAAAATTCATGGACTTTGACTTCTCAGAAAAGGATGTCGATCCAAAAACATTTTGATCAGCACATTACGTTCTGTTGGTGAGATAATCAACATCAGAGCAACTGCTCGCAGCCTAGCACAGAAAGCAAAGTCATTTCACCTTTCTGCTAATCAAATCCTAGTTGAATGCAATTTGAATAGTTTTGAAAAACAAGTAAGACTGATGAGGGCAAATTGAGTTCTAAAAGAGGCATTGCAGAGCAGACAGGACAGCAAGTAGGATGCGGTAAGAAAAGGCCATTTGCAGCCCCTTTGCAACATTTCTGGGAGTGAAATACCATCATAATTTTTTAAAAAATGAGAAAAAAGTCCCACACATCTTGAAGGGAAATTTTCATACAACACAGAAAAAATAAGTGTTCCACATTTGGGCTTTTAAAAAGCATGATGAAATTGTAATGCAGAAGAAAAGTATAAAAAGCTGTGATAGTTCTTGGTAGAAAAATGTGTGTGGGAAATGGAATCTGATTCCCCCTGGTGACAACGATCAGACAAACACTTTCTCACTACTCAGGTGCCTTCCTACATCAGGTTTAGGTTTAGCCCTTGCTGACCCTGTTAGCTTCTCACAGCAGCACAGATAGCAGGGCTGGAGGGCATTTCTGAGCCAGATGATCTTTGACTACAAGGATCGTGTACAAAGATCATGTACAAAGATCATGCTTAGGTACAACTGTACCTAAACATTTTTAGGTTTTTGTTTTTGGGGTTTTTTTTGTTTTGTTGGGTTTTTTTGGTTTTTTTTGTTTTTCTTTGGGGGGGGTTTGGTTTGGTTGGGTTTTTTTTGTTTGTTTGTTTGTTTGTTTGTTTTTTCTTTGTTTTGGTTTGGTTTGGTTTGGTTTGGTTTTTTGGTTTCTTGGTTTTTTTGTTTTTTTGTTTTTTTTTGACAGATATGTGTCTAAGACATGTTTAAAAACCTCTGGCAAAGGGGAATCTCCAACCTCTCTGTGTTTCCTTAAAAATCCTTATGCTAGGAATTTTTCCCTAATTGCAAAGCTAAATCTCCTTTACTGCAATTTAAAGCCATTGCTGCTTGCCCTAGCCCCAGTGAACAATAAAAACACTTTATTAATTTCCTTTTCGTAGCCATTTTTTACACGTTTGAAGATACTTATGTCTCTCCTGGCTCTTCCCTCCTCTAGACTAAACAAATTCCATCATGCTGAATATTCAAGGCCTCAGTGGCTGTTTACAAAGTGCTCATATATCAGGGCACAGCAGACCTGAATGACTGTCTAAACTCCTTGGAGAGTGATGGCTCTACTCCTCAGTCCCAGGGGAGCTGCTTAGGTTGAGGAAAAAAGGAATGTGAATGAACTTGAGGTACTTTATGAGCGAGTTCAGATGCATGCTGTGTGTTGGTCCCAAAGATGTAAATGGATATTGTGGAACCAGCCTGCCTCCTCCAGAGGAAGAAAAGAACAAAGTAGAGCCAAAGGGAGGTGGTAGCTTTCCAGGAAGGAGTAGGAACTTTCTCTGCGCTCAAAAAGGAGTTTTCTTGTTCCTATTGAAACTCAAATTAGAAGTAAAGAACTGAACAGAACCTTTGTGTGTCCTGAAACCTCTGCTTTCCATCTAGAGCACATGAGGGTTCCTCTGTGGAAGCTCTGTTTAGATTACAAAAGTCATCCAAAGTCATAAAGTTTGAATTGAACTGAAATTGATGGATTAGCGGAAAACTAAGTGCAGGGGTCTAAGTTTAGGTGTTTAGGGCAGACACTGATGCCCAGGAAGTTCCACCTGAACACATGACTGAGGACTGAGCAGATTGTCCAGAAAAGGTGTTGAATCCCCCTCACCAGGGATATTCCAGAACCTTCTGGACACAATTCTGTGTCCTGTCCTCTGGAATGGGGTTGGACCAGATGACCCACTGTGGTGCCTTCTAACCTCTAAGAGATTCTGTGATCCTCTGAGTGTGTGAGTTGCTGAGTTGTGCCAACACCAGATCAAGTACCAGCTTCACAAACTGGCAAAGTATTTACTACTCACCTCTCTTCTCTTTGTCTTCACTTGCCAAGAGTCAAGTTCTTTTTTTATTTTTTTTCTTTTTTAATGTGTTAGTCAATGCAGGCACATGGCACTGGACATAGCTGGAGAAAAGCAAATCCACAGGCAATCTTTCCCTCCTCTGGAGAGTGAGCACGTCTTGACAGATGCTAATTACATCCCTTAGAACTGTATGAGAAGGTGCTCACATGCTGAAGAGATGGGAATAGATATATAAATACAGGAGGTCTTAGATCCCATTATGCAGTCACTATTTGAATAAAACCTAGACTGACTCTCAATGATGCTGTGGTAACTGAGTGATGTGAAAAAGAGGAGAGATACAGCGCTTCCTTCCGACATCTAATCTTTGCAAGAACTCTTCAGATGGAAAATTCTGATAGATTTGCAGGGAGTTTGCCATAATTCTGCACTGCTTTTCTCCTGTTTCTAAACTCAGGACCTGAATATTTTCCAGAAGTATTAAGCAGTGTGACTAAGCATCTGTCAGGTGTTTGCTCTCTCATCTTCCCAAGGGCAGAAGTAGGAGTGTGTATATAAGCGGAAGCAGATGGCAGAGTAAGCATATTCTGTATACATGGATATGGTGAATGCACTAATATTGTTTAAATACCAAATCCTCAATAGCTTTGCTTTAAATAGCACTGCATCAAGCTAGTGGGATGAAAGTCATGGAAGTGTTTTGAGGGAGAAAGCTGTGTGGGAGAGGACATGAGGGGGAGAGAGAGAGATGTGCAGAAGGGGATTATTTAGCACTGCAGCAGCCCAAAGGCACCACTGGATTAAGTCTCTAATCTGCAAACAGAGAATCGATAAGGTACTATTAGAAGGCAAAAAATAAAACTGCAGCATAGTTCAGCTGCTTTTGTAGAACTAACAGGCAAGAGCTGCCAGCTGAGATGTGTGCCCAGAGATGGTGGGAGGGCACAAGGAAGCCCAGAGTGGGGGAATGACAGCTCACACCTGAGAGAGAGAGTGGGGACAGAAAGGAAGGCACTGCTGACTGGCCTTTAGATTCTGTCACTTCATGCTTTTTATCATACTTTAGGACAGTTTTTTGGGAGCCAAAGTCCATCATATTGGCTGCCCTTAGCACGTAAAAGCAGAAATTTCTGAAGAGCAGAGGCAACTTTTGGGGTAATCATGAGTGACTGTGAGGGCACAAGTGGGTGAGTGGCAGAAGCCTGATTGCCCTGATGGTTGGCAGATGGAGAGCAGAGCCCTGAGTTCTGACAGCTCCAGCTGAGGCTTTTCACAGGGACAGAAAGCAGGCAGCACCCCTGAAATTGCCTTATCATGGTGAGGGCAACTTTAAATGGCTATTGTAATTTGTGAAAGAAGTGAGTAGGTCATTGTAGCTTATCCAACTTCCTCCCTCATTTTGTTGTCTTCTCTCCCTTCAGGAAAGCACACTTCTTAAATACTTGATGGCTTGTTTGCAAATGGGAAGAGCTTTTTACGGAGCACCCAGATGGTAAAACACGCTCAGCATTATTGTCCAAACATGAGCAGTTTGCATGGAGGCTCAAGGCAGTGTTTATTAATGAGTTGTAAAAACAATGAAACTTCACCAAGCAAAGACTAGGAAAAAGTTGTAGATATCTCCCACATACATTTTTTTTCTCTTTGTGTGTTCTTCTGTCACTTCACAAGACTCAACTTCCCTTTTAAAATTGCAAATGTCATGTCTTGGTTGATGTGCTATGGGAGAGACATCAAAACTCAGAATATCAAGTTATTATAAAAAACTTGGTTTCCTCTACTTTTTGTTTTGTTTTGGTTTGGTTTTTTGGTTGGTTGGTTGTTTTTGT
>VWZS01008702.1:6538-48466 GCA_013397075.1 Rhabdornis inornatus | reverse complement strand
GAGGAATAAGTTCTGTGGGTGCCTTTTTGTGTCCAATGCCTGTTGAGGTCATAAGGACCAGAATCTGGCAGGTGGGTCTCGTTCCCTTTTGGCTGCTTAGTAAAACAATCTAAGATTCACACTTGGTGGCAGTGTTTGGCAGAAAATCTGGAGAGAGCCCAGAAGCAGCATCCAGGATCCAAATGCAGGTCTGGGCTCACGTTTATTAGGATGAAAGATCCAGTTTGGATTTGTGGATGGTATTTGTGTGCGCTAATCAAAGCTCTGTCAAAGTCTGCAGAAGTAATTTAAGCGACCATTAAAATAAAAAGAGAGAGGAGCTCTCCAGCCAGCCCCCACCGCTGTAATAAATTCTTGCTCCGCGCAACTTTCCCACCTGGCTTGTCAGAGCCCGTGAACAAACAGACATGGGGGGGTTTGCTCAGCTCCCTCTGCTGCTGCTGGGGCTGCTGCTGCTGGCAAGCAGGACCTGAGATACCACTCTGGTGCTGCTATCTGTGTTTGCCATGTTTATCTGACACAGGGCAGAGGCACCGGTGCATTGCGGAGAGCAAGGCTCTTGTAAAGGAGATTGCAGATAACCAGATGTCATTGCTGTCAAGCAGCTGTGCCTACCTGCCTGCACTTGTGTGTGTGTGCTGTGCAAAGAATAGCTAGGAGATGTACAGAGCAGGTTTTTATTTTCCCTTCCTCGGGTCATGATTCTCTTATCACGCTTGTTTTACCTAAGCCAGGCTTAATGTGGAGGTTTCTACAAATAATTGTGCAAGATAAGTAGATTTGGATATCCTCCATGTTAGGATACAACTAACTCAAGGATCTGAAGGCTGATCTTGGAAAAAACACCTTTACAATGTCAAGATCTGTCTCTCAGTGGTGCACACAGTTTGAACCTAATGCTTTGGCATTGCTTTATTTCCACCTCTAACAGCAGAGACTGTTGGTATCTATTAACATCTTATCTGCTTAGGAACCATCTGCTTATCAGGGCAGAACTGTGAACTCTGGCACCAGGGTGACCTTTGCCCACTCTCAGCAGTCTTGGTTTGTTTGATGCAGTAAATTATTTGTTACTTTACTCAAAGGAAGAAGCCTGTAATGATCACGGGGCTACTTTTATCCCCATTTCAGCTCTCTATTTATAAGCATTCAGGCTTTCAGCCTGCCAGTAACACTGCTTATAAACTCATATGTATGGGAAATATTTCAAATTGAGATGAAGTAATTTCAATATACCCTAAAATATCATAAAACTAGCACAGAGGTTTCTAGTCCCAGAAGATGGATAGATGTGATATGTTCTTGGAAAGTTATCAGTCTAGTTTTCTCACCTCATAAGTGTTTTTGGGGCAAAACTGAAATACTGGAAATGATCATGCTGATAAGCTGGAATAATATACATTGAATCAATCAACATATTTTTTTTCAGTAGTTTAACATGTGATTGACTGAGGTCTGGACCTCTTTAATTTTCAATTATTTAAAGTAATAAATGAAAATTTTGAAATGAAAAAGTTATTTTGTCTGGAACACTGTATAGACATATAACTTTTGGTACACTATATAACATGTGTGTTCTATAGGTCTCTATAGGAAGATATAGAAAAATCTGAAAAGCCATTTTTTACTCTGTGTTTATTTGCTGTGATGCACAGAAAAAAATATAAAGGGGAAAAAAAAAAACCCAAAAGCATTAATCCAGTTCTACAGCAGAGGTATTTAAGAGGTATTTAGATTTCCAGGCTGGAAAACTAGCCACTGACAGCAGTGATCCAGAATAGGAAAATAATTAAAATAATTTCTGGACATGGTTGAATAAGCCCCTGCCTTATGAATGAATAGAACCTACATATACAAAGAAATCCCCAGCTGATGGTTTCATGAAAGGGAATGACCAAGGCACTTGCATTTCTTTACCCAGAGTAAGAGAGAGATGGGGGCTGGAACTGGATGACCAATGCCCCCTTCCAACCCCAACCGCTCTGTAATTCTGTGATCAACCCCTAGTGTTATTGCAGGTACAGGAAAATCCAGCAGGTCTAAGATGAGAAGGAAAAAAAAAATGTCTGGAGAAACACCAGCACAAAATCACAATATCAGCTATGACCTGTGAACATAATTTCAGTGAGTTTAATGGCTAACTGGGAAATTCAGACAGAGATAACTCTGCATGCTGAAAGTACACCCTTAAAGAGGCATATAAATGCCCATGGGATCAGATATCTGAGTATCCTTGTGGTTTAAGAATTCACTGTGTGTCAGGCAATCTGGAGTAAATGTCTGATTGCTTAATCTTAGTTTATGCAAAATATGAAGTAATTTTGCATAGCTTAATGCATCACCAAAGATGATTAAGACAAATCGCCTTGCCTTGTACTTGCCAAGTGCATGCAGAGACAGCTACTGAAAAAACATTTACTGTGGGTACCCAATTAAGTCATGATTACATAGCTCAGCCCCAGGAACCGTTGAGAATCTCTAAGAAACATAGTTGTGAAGATGTTTGGGAATTTAGAGATGAAGATAAGCTCTTTCGAAGCACTTTCTCTAAGGGAAGAATCCAAATTTACCAGCCAAATTTCCTTGTCCAAAAGACAGCCAGATAGCTGGTGAGTCAATTCATAGACACAAACCAACATTCCTGAGGACCAGGTAGTGTGACCATGTCAGGTTTCTTCTGGGAAGACAATTTGGGGCTACCTAGTGCATAAGAAGCCAATGGTAATCGTCTTTGTTCTTGTGGAATTTGACAGTCTAATTGAGAGAAAAACAGCATGGGGCTTAGATAACTATACCTTAATAGACTCAAACTGCATACATTTCCATAAAATAAAGTGTTAGTCCTAAATCTTAAACTCTCTGAAAATCCAGAAAAAAAGAAAGGAAAAAAAAAAAAAAGGCATCTCAAGATAATTCAGGGAACATACATTTTGTGGATTCTCAGAAAGGATTATTAAGAGGCTTTTTGAGAACTGTTAAGAAAAATAACCGTGCTAAGTGGCAGCCCAGGATTGTAGATTAAAATTCAGTAAATATTAATTAGAATAAACGCAATTATACATACATCTGAGAACAGAGAGGGAAATGAGGGAGACAAAGTCAATTAAATGTAAATTTAAATTTAATTGAAATTCTAGATAGTAGAGATATTTTTGCGAGCTAGTGAGGAATCCCTGAGTACTTTCAATTCCTGATTGACATCTCTTGCCCAACTAATGCAAACTAATGGATGTTTTTTGTGTGAAAAGGGGATTTAGTCTGCTCTGTACCTTTTGCTGGCAGCAGTGTCCTTTTCTGAAGCCACAAGTCTCCCACAGAAGAGCAACAGCATAATACTTAGAGTTTTAAAGATTAGGTTTCTACTGAACAAAAGGTATATATAAATATTTTCCTGGATATTTTCACATGTTATAACTGAAATCCAGTCAAATATTTACTTGAATTGATTTGAAACACAAATAAAATAATTCCAGATAGGAAAGTGACACATTCAAGCTTGAAATAGCCTCATTATTTTCATTATTTTCAATGATAAAATAAATAAATTTCTTTTAATAAAAAAAAAAAAAAGCAGGTGGGTGGACAATGTACTAGATGGAGAGGAAAAATAACCTTTTCTCATAAAAGAAAAAACAGTCCAAGAATTTTAATCTGTATAGAAACCTACTTCAAAAAAACTTAACTCCCAAAATAAGCCAAGAATGGTATTTTTAAAATGACATTAAAACACTAGAGGATGAAAGATACTCAATGTTATATGCAGCAGTCACATGTTTTCTTTTACATTTATATAAAAAATTCAGTTGGTTGGTACTTGTGTTTGAAAATATTTCTTATTTAGCAAAAGCCTAATATTGGTACTATGGTTTTCTCACGTACTGTAATATTATTAAGTACTGTGGAGGACAGTGGAATTTTTCAGTGAATTTCAACATATTGTGGAGGTAGGGCTGCCTTATGACAGATGGAATTCAACTGGGATACAAGCAAGGTTATCCTTGTAGACAGAAGTACTCTAAACTTCTCATATGTTTCTCAAGCTGCAGGATTCTCTGAGGATCTAAAACATTTGGAAACTCATGGAATGTTTGACTAAGATATCTGTTCATTATTTGGCAGCCATGGGAAAAGCAAATATGATTTTCAGTTGAATGAAAGCAGGGAAAAAAAAAAAAAGAAAAAGGAGATAGAAAAAGTTTCTGTAAGATACAATGCTTGGAATAATCACCTTCATCTGGAACAGGTGTGATTGCAGGTTGCTTTATTCCCACAGCAGTATCTGGGCCTACATGCATATCTGTGGTATGAAAGACCATCCAGCAGTGCATAGTAAAGAGTTTTTTCAAGTTAGCAAGGAAATTTCATTATGAAAAACCTTAGGAGTATTCTAAAGAACAATCCAAACCTAACTTCAGACTGCGTATCAACAAAACACTATTTATTCATTTTATTCTTTTAAAGTTCCTGCCTCGATCTAAAAAAAAGCAAAGTGCTAAGATATGAAATTCACAGAATCACAGAATGGTTTGGACCAGAAGGATCCTTGAAGATCATCCCTTGCCATGTGCTGGGACACCTTCCTCTATCCCAGGTTCCTCCAAGCCCTGTCCAACCTGGCCTGAGACACTGCCAGGGATCCAGGGGCAGCCACAGCTTCTCTGGGAAACCTTTGCCAGAGCCTCACCACCCTCATAGTACAGATTTTTTTTCCTAATATCTATTCTAAACCTTTTTCAGCTAAGGACATCCTTGTCCCACCACTACAAACCCTTGTAAAAAGTCCCTCCAGTAGGACTGAATAAAGTGAAACAATTACAGAAATCCTCACTCACCCAGTGGGTTTCCCTGCTTCAGGAAACCTTCATATCAAACAGAATAAGAGTTTTCAAAAGCAAGATAAAGCAGTAGCTCAGAAACAGCAAGTAGCACTTGTAAGAGCAGACAAAATGGCAACACAAAACGCCTGACTTCAAAATGTATCTGATGGATTCACAGCAAAATAATAAAGAGATCCTGATCCCTAGGCTCCCTCTCCAATCAGTGGAGAGTCACACAGGTCATGACTGACAGGACCCCAGCTCAAACATCCCAATGGCATCCCTTGGGAAGCCTGAGGAGTGTGCCTCGTGCTGTAAGGACCAAGCTGCAGGCAAAACCCAGGCAGTGTGAGCACACTTCTCAGAGAGGCTTGAGCTGCAGCAGTGATTCTCACTATAAAACACTGCATAGCAGGTGTGGCTGGATGGGTTCATCATGTACAGGAATAAAAGTGACCTCCAGTAAATGTGAAAGGAATTGTACTCACAGTGGTTTGGAGTTTAGGTTTTTCTCCATACTCTCAAGACAACATGAAGTATTGGAAGCACTATTCTGATATTATCAGAGGGAGCAAAAATTGATGTTCATATGCCTTTTGAATTGGATAAATGCTTCTTTTTATTTTAGTAAAGAGATTTATAATAATAACTCATAATAAATATGAGAATTTTATAATCCTTTAACCACACAAACCAATTAGATTACTGTAATATTAAGGAATGCTTTAATATAAAATAAGCTTACTGGAGTATGAATGTGAATCACAAGCTTACTGTTCATGATGGGCTTGCTTAGAAGCAAGGGACACTGTAATACTCTGTTAAATTTTCTGTGCTGTCCTTTGTTCTCATCCTTCATCCACCTTGACAAAACACAGGTAAAGGTATTTTTTCACTGTTCAATGAGACAGTTCCTTAAAAATGAAATAGTGGAGTATCATATATTCAATTAAAAGAGAAAACAATTTAAATTAAAATATTGTACTGAAGTCTATTTTGTCTATCATTGAAGTAAAGGATAAACTTCCATTCAGTTCAATTGAATGGGGGAAGGACTGCCATGCATCACCATGATAGATCAGTGCAACTGATTTTTCTAATTAAGACTGGCTGCAAGGTCACAAGGACATTTTTTCTCCTTTTTCACTCTCTTTTCCTAGTATGATTCTGCCATGAAAAATAATTTTCTTAATGTCCATTTGGTATGGAATAGCCCCTGCTTCAAGCTAACAGTAGATTAACACTGTGAGAAGCAATAATATTTTTGCAAGTGATAGGATGAATACAGTCTGATTTCTCAGTCTTTCATCTCATCCTTCTTTAGCACTGTGTCCAAGAAAGTGTCAGACTTTCAAAGCATCTTTCTCATACATGGCCTCACATAGCTAAAGAAAACCCTCAACAGCACACAAAATTTACTAATATGTTAGTCTGTAGCATTGGTACCTTTTTGTAAACCAACTTTAAACAGTCTTTGTATTTATTGAGCTGATAGACAACATAGGCAGTGACATGAAAATATAATTTATTTTATCATAGAAGAAGCACTTACATTATTATCAATGCTTTATTACCTATGTTTAAATTCCCTCCTTGGTGTGCAATGGAGCGTGAGTAATATCCAGACTTTAACTCCTTCATGGCACTTCAAGTGAGAGGATCCTTTCTGGAGTCTCCTATATCACCAAACCTTTTCTGCTTGGAGTGGTTTCTGCCATGGTTTATATGTCTGGAACTGAAGTAAATGACCTATGACTTCAGCACCAGCCACTACAACCAAGGTGGAGGTCACTTTTTAGTGTGCTTCTTCTACTTGTGTTTGCTAATGTTCCAGACTAGTCCAGAGCTGAAAATGTTTGGTAAGAAAAAAAATAAACCAGGAGGTATCTAAAGGACATAGGAAAATATCTACCATGGGACATGTGGACAGAGTACCAGATTCATGTGGCTTTGTTCAGATCTCCATCTCTACCACAGAATTCAAGTAGAACATGGGAAATGGGTAAATCATAAGAGGACAGAGGGGCGAAAAGGCTTTAATTTGAAAGGGGGCGGGGGGGAAAAGGTTTCCCAGAGATGTGGCTGCCCCTGTATCGCTGGAAGTGTCCAAGGCCAGGTTGGATGGGTTCGGAAGCACCCTGGGATAGTGGATGGTGTCCCTGCCCATGGCAGAGGGGTGAAACTGGATGATCTTTGAGGCCCCCTTCCAACTCAGGGCATCCTGTGATTCTATTATTTGACTAATATGCAAAATATAACTATCCATTCTTTCTCCCTCACCTTCCATATAAGTTTCTATTAGCATTTTTCATGAGCAGAAACCATTATCCTAGGCTTTCTAAACATGTAGCTACAAAAGTCAATTTGAAATGCCAGACTGCAGTGTTGCTGGTGTATATCAAACTTCAGACTTTTCTCAGGGGGTTGAATTGCCAGCTACATCAAGCTTTCCCTCCTTTCATGGCACTCATGCTATCTATGAGACAGAGAATGTACCCTGATGTGCAGCTTCTTTCTGGCTTGGGTTTTATTTCTGTGTTCACTCATTTGAAGATAGAGCTGGTTTTGAGTCTGCTGGGAAAGAGGATCCAAACTTCATAGCAGTCTTTTGATTTGATGTGCTGGTGACATATATTAAGTTAGGTCCTGCTTCTAGAAGAACTACAAGTTGAAAGGGGGGATCTGCTGTGAAAATACTCTTAAGTGGGCTGCCAAATTCCACCCTTTAATTGGACTGTCAGTCTAGTAAAGCATAATTAAACAACGAGAAGTTTGGGTTCACCAAGCATTTATTCTATTCCAATATTTCAGGTTGATTTTTAGATACTATGGAGGCATTTGTAAACTACTACACACCTCTGCATGCTGGATTGCTTCCATTTGCGCTTTTAAAAGCTGCTATATGAACAGATAACAGCTTTTCAAGCTGAAAATGAGTGTGAACTATTCTATAAGTTCACGTGGGGGGTAATGTTTTTCTTCCCATTCACCAAGTTTGCAAGTGTCAATGCCTCACCTTGTTCATCATTAATGTGTAAAATTATATTGAAATAGCATGAAGAATTGAAATATAAAGATGTGCAACCCAGGAAATTCACACAAGCGTTGTGATTTCTTCTTTGGCTCAGCCTCATCAGCTGGTGTTGCTTTGGTGTAAAAAATTTTGCCAAGAGGCTTCAAACAGGACACTTTTCTACCTACATTGACTTTGGTTATATTAAAAAAAAACCAAAAACAAACAAACAAGCAAAAAAAAATAAAAATAAATAAATAAATAAATAAAATTAAGGCTAGACCTGAAATATACTGAGCACTGTAATAACATCAGTTTTCTTACATGACGGAAGATTGCATAAACAAGGTCAAATCACAAAGAAAGTGTGGAGTGCATTGACCACACAGCCATAGAGAAAGATTTGGTTTGAAAGAGACTTTAGAGATCATCTTGTTCCAATATCCTGCCATGTGCAGGGACACTTCCTACTATCCCAGGTTGCTCCAATTCCCACCCAGCCTGGCCTTGGACACTGCCAGGGCAGCCACAGCTTCTCTGGATGGTGATAGTGACAAGAGCCAAGGATACCAATGTTCAATTGCTTCATGCTCTACCAGCATCCCTGGTGAACCTATCACTCCTAATGAGCAATTAGCTGGAGTTCTGAATGTTGCTGATGAATTAGCTGGAGTTCTGAATGTTGCTGATGATTCTGTCCTTCCAGGCACTGCTGTCACTGTTGACTTTATGGTCCTGTAGTTTCCACATGAAGCACTAAGTATGCCTAGCACTAAAACACTGCTAGATTTCCCTTTATGCAGATTGTGATATAATCAGTATTCTGACCATCTCACAGAATCATCAGGGTTGGAAATTACCTGTAACATCAAGTTCAAACATGAATCCAGCACTGTCAAGTTCATGAACAATGTCTCTTGATGTTTTGGGTGAAGAGAAAGACATTTTTCTTCTCCCTTTAATGTTAGTTAAATTAAGTTGTTCCCAGAACAATTTATCCTTCCTGGTGTTACATTTTAGAAGTATCACAGAGCAGCACTGGCTGTGCTCTCTTTTTGTCCAGTACTCTACAAGAGGCTGCCTTGTTCTCAGGACAACCTGGTTCCTCATACAGAGTCTGCAGGTTTGCTCCTTTCTGGAGGGCACTGGGTACACAGTCAGTGAGGGCTGTGGAGGAGGGGAGTAAAGAGGAACATCATGTTGTCCATCTGTGCATTTCTGAGCAAAGAATAATGCTGATTTTGTGAGCAATACTATGGCACAATGTCACACGGGAGCAGTGCCCAATCATTCTGAATTGCAGTTCTGCTGCAGTACAGACACAACTTACCTGGCTTGCCCCTCTCTCTTCCAACCCACCTCTTTTAAGGCAGGAACACTCCCTCTGTTTATATGTTGTTATAACCCTGGGCCCATTGTGCTTTAAGCTGAATTATACCTAGGTAAAATGAAGAAATTTAGGTTTAATAGCATTTAAAAGAAGTACAACAGTGATATGTATACATACGTAGTGCAACCACTGAGGCCTTCACAGAGAACATGGTACTAGTCCCTTGAAACAGGCAGGCATATTTCCCTCAGGGATGGAGCCTAAACTCTTCAAGATGAAAATACTAATAGTGAAACTATATGGTGTAGACTGGACATCATTAACATTGGTATATATAGTGAATAAAATTATTCTAAAACTCAGGAGGCAAGCCTAAATATTATGAAAAAATGTCTGCTACAGAAATGTCTGCCATAAAACTAACAGGAACTGGTGTTGTTGGAAGCTTAAATTATTCCTGAACACATTCCAGTCATTTCTGTGCACATGGGAGATCATGGGTTAAATCAACAGAGAGGCAAGAATTTACAGTACAGTTTCTTACTGAGGAGTTGCATCTCCTTATGCGAGGGGCTGAATTTGGTCCTTGATTTTGAGGAATTGGCTTGAAGCTAAGTAAGTTTCAGAATTAGTCACACATTTTCAGATCCCCGTGGCTCCTACATAAGAACAAGTTCAGTTGCCCCTGGAGGTGAGAATGTAGGAAGTAAATTAAAGCAATCTTTTGCCATTAAGCTAGTGTGTACATTGAGATTAATTTTTGGTGCCAGCAGGGCTTTGCTGTGAGGATGCTCTCAGCAGGGCTGCAGTCCTAACCTATGGCTGTTGCTACAGGGAAAAAAAAATCCTGTCAGAAAAGGGGTGCCACGGCACCAAAAGGGGAAACACTTCTTGATACAGCTTAAATTAATGCTAATTAAAATAAGAAATAGGTAGCAGGAGGGAGATGGCAGTGTTAATCAGCATAATATAAGGCAGGGGGCTGGAAACGCTCCACTAGGATCTGTGCCTGTACAGCTCAGTTTGTTTACAACAAACAAAATCTTCTCAGCTACTGTTACTGTAGCCATGGCAACAGTATTGAGGTTACATCTATCAACAAAGAGAGCAAAACAAAGATAAGGCTGGTGTTTAATAAAGATGAGCCGTGATAATTATACACCAGGCAAAAGACGGCTGCAAAACGAGTAGCCTGTGCCCCCAATTTATGTGACATTACCTCTGCAACAATAGAAATTAGATAAACTTGTGGCACCAGTGCTACCATTTCCCTAGTAGGTGGTAGAAAGGCATTAAGCATACTCCCACTGCTTTTAAATATTAGACAGGGATGCAAACTCCTTGCCCTCTTATTCATTCCATGTGTAAGTCATGGTTGTTTGGGTGTGAAAGTGACATCTGAGGTTGTGTCAGAGAGCATAAGACGGAGAAAGGATTGCTGAGGCTCACAGGCACAAATTACCCAACTAGAAAAAATTACATAGTATAAAGAAGTATCATTTATACCACTTGAGATATACTCCAAATGCTACTGAATTTTATCTCTGTATCTATTTACTGTCTTCCCTTTACGTCCTTGCAAATTTTGCAGTTAGCATGGATTGTCCAAGTGGTCCTTTGTGAAGAGGTCATGCGTGATTCAGTTTCCTGGGAATGAAGTCAGCTTGTCTTCAGGATAAGAGGCTGAACAGCAGGAGTCTTCAGATGCCCTCCCCCTGACTCCCAGTTCCACAGCTAGGGACATGCAGGAGAAGCTGTGCTCCAGAAGTGGAAATGAGAGCAGGAGATGAAAGGATGGGTGACTGAGGAAGTCTTTGTTCCAACTACTCACATCTGACATATTAACCCCTTTATTAGTCTGAGAGGACTCACTGGGAATGATTTAAGCTAAATTTTAGGAGGACGTTTTGTTACAGAACTTCAGTTAATCCACACAACAGGTGAAAAAAAACAAAACAAAACCAAAAACAACTCAAATAATTCAAGTAAAAGGAATGAGAAAAGTTCTTTCAAACAGAGGTGTCTGATGGGATTACTCTGGTTACCTATGCCAAAAATCTAGTCCATCATCTGCCCAGCTGGCCTCCAGGAATCCCTCAAGAAAGACTCTCAGGTCACATCTAACATTCCCAAGCAGATTTTCAGGATGCCATAGAATGTATAAAATGTAACTTACATATGGCTACCTTATTTAGAGAGATTAATTACTCTCTCAACCACTATCAGCCTGCTTTAGAATTTACAGCAGGCAAATTGTTTAAGATAGATTATTTAAGACCACTTGTCTTTAATCATCTAAAAGCTAGGAACTCAGCCTAAGAAATTAGTTGACTAGACTACCTCATTAGTAGCTGCAGAGAGACCAGCCCTGCCATAAAACGATTCATCACATCTAAAGATAGATGTCTAAGATGAGTCACCCTCTGAAGGCTTTCTGCTGAAGAAAGACTAAATGACTAACTTAGAGGAAACAGATCTCTCTAAGTTAAAGTGGGATAAATTTTGAGTGCTTTCATAACTTCTTGTAGTGATTCCTTAATTTTAGTAAGTAATGGTTTTATTATTTCTAAATAGTTGGAGACATCATCTGGTATTGTTTTCCTTATGTGTTTTTACCAATCAGCAGAAATTAGGGTGATATCATTAAACAAAGGAAGAAAAGGGAACTTTCTCTAATCTTGAGGTGAAATGATAAAGTTTGACTGAAGCCAACTATAGAGAATTATTCTTTGTATCTGATCTGTGTCCTGGACAGGGCCAACCATCATGGTTATTTCACATAAATCTGTTTTTGTACAATTTTTCTCAAAATATTTGACAGTGTAAGGTTCAATTGCAGATGGTGAGAGTGTTTTACACAGCATGAAACTTAGAGGTTTTGTTTCTTGCCTTTTAGTGTGGCATGAAGACATGCACAGTTCTCTCAGAAAATAATTTTAGGACTGTCGCAGTGTATAGAGATAAATGAGGAGCATGTATGTGTCTCATCCATATAACCCATTAGAAAAGATCCTTAAGTACTAATTTCCCTAAATTGAGTCTCAAATAATATTAGGAGACATGGCCAAAAAAACTCTCAGTGTGTGCAAGCAATATAAATAAATGATGCAGGATTCCAGTATAGGCATTGTAAAAGCAACTATTAACTTCAATGACTTCAATTGCAATTTTTCCTCTAGTTTTCTCTTGGCTTCAGTGAATCTGGGCAAAGTCAAGTGTGCTTAAACTGAGTATGCACCTATAGGTAAGTGCCCAAGGGTGAAAAATAAGTGTAGCAATGTAGTTTTGTAGTGCAGCTACTGGGGAGGAAATAGATGTAGGAATAAAGCTCAGCAAAAGGAAGTTAAATCAATGGGAAAAAAATGACACCGAGAATTTAAAAAGAAAAAAAAAAAAAAAAGTTTCCACATTATATAATGACATGTAGTTTATCAGGGTGTTCTAGACAGATAAAATGCCTTTACCTTTCAAATCTGACTTAACAGAAACTCAAATTTGCCATCTGAAATTAGGAACTGTGAAAGGCTTACAGTGGCTTTAGGCATGATTGTCCAACTCTTTGGGAACTGCATACAAATCACAATTGCAAACTGTGTCCAGTAAGTGCTCTACCTGGAAGGTGAAGACTGTGGAATGATTCCTGTGCTTCTGTCTTCCTGGATATGTGAAATGCTGTGAGTTCTCAACATGCCATCCCACCCAAAGAGAATTAAAATGTGACAGACAATTCTGCCAGTTGCTTAGTTCATTTTATTCTGGGCATGGTGGATTTCCCACTGGAGGGCTTCAGAGGTTCCTCTCCTCCACCAATTGAACAGAAGCCCATGCACTTATTTTAGGAGTGTTACTTCTCTTGACCCATAAAATTGAAGTTTCTGTTGTGTGTCTCAACTCACCAAAACAAATCCTTTCCAATGCTTTTCACAGCACTTGTTTGTCTGGATTTTTTTACACTTGTTCTTTCAGGAAAAATTTAAATCAATACAGGAAAACTTATGACATGTTTTATTGCTGATTGATCACTGTTCAGGCTGTAAGACGGACATGAATTTCCTACTTCCTCTCTCTGCTCCCTAGTAACTTGTATCTAATGATTCCCGTGGGGCAATCCAAGCTGGAACACTTTGTGTCTGATTAGTTTCTCTTTCATGAATTTAAAACTCCACAGAATCTCAAAATATTTTTGTTAAATATTTTGGTTTCTTGTTTAATCATCAGGCAAGGAGCAGGTTGCTGATTTTTCACAATGGACTTATCTTTTCTCCAGCAAGTTCTGTAAAACAGAGACAATTTTTTAACTTTAGGCAACAAAATGCTTCTTCCATAAATATACTCCTGGGAAAATTTGATTCCAGATGGTGTCTTCATGGAAAACGTTTTTCACCTAAGTATACACAAAAAAAAAGTGCAGCTAATTTTCAAAAGTGAGTATGAAATGCAGTAGGAAACAATCAAAGGAAAAAGAAGTTCTGCTGAGACTAAGACAGATGCAGTTTGGATACCGGCCTTGAATCTGGAAAAAACTAATTTAATTGCTGACAGTGTTACAGATTCTTTAGCTTGGAAAAAATCAATTTATCCCTGTATTCCAATACTACACTAAAGCTAAAACATGTCTGTTTGAGTTTACTTTGTCTGGAGTTTGTTTGTTTGTTTGTTTGTTTGTTTGTTTGTTTGTTTGTTTCTTCTGTGTTCTGGGATTGCTTTTAGCTCTGCCTACTAAGCATCATACAATATGTCATACTATCAGTAAAGGCTTTAATGAAGGACTTGTGAGCTTACATGTGTTTGTTACACAGATAAATGGGATTTCTGTGGGCTGGATATAAGCTGAAACCCTCCACATTCCTTCTGTCACCATGGGATGCCTATCACCCCACACTGCTTTTATAACAATATTTCAGAAAGCATTAACAACATGTGAGTCCAGATCTTGGAAAAGATGGAGAAAACCACCTCAGTGGCTGCTCTCTGCCCTTAGAGGTGCTGCAAGGTGAGGCAGCCACAGCAGGGGTGTCAGTGCAGGTCACTGCTCTGAAGCTGCTGCTGTAGCCTCCTCCTGCCACGCACTTTGCAGCCCATCCTTCACCTCCTGATGGAGTACTGCTGGAGTGGAGAGTTCAGCCCAAGCTGGAGGTGCAAGTACAAGGATATAGCTTGCCCTGGCTTTAAGAGGCTACATACCACCACATATGTCTATGTGTAGTCTACACACAGCCACTTTCTGCCTAAGCTGCTGCTTTAACTTGTGGCACTAACGTCATTCACTGTAACAGGAGCTTAGGCAGCCAGCTTGTGTACAGACCCATGTAGCTGAGGAACAATCCAAGGCCAGGCTGAACTCCATCCACTGTGCTGGAGAAATGCTCAAGGCAAAAATGAAAATTACTTCAGTGCTTGTTAGACACAGATGTAAGTCTTGATCTGCAGAATGTAAAGGTGAGGGTAGGTTATGAAGAAAGAATTGCATTGCTCTGGTCCATTACTGCAATGATCCCCTTTAACTGTTGCAGTGTTTTAACTGTGTTCAGACCTGTAAGAGGCCAAAATCTTGTAGAATATATACCCAAACTCTCCAGAAGATATGTACATATTAATCAGAAAACACTTCAATTTCCTATTAGGTTTTAGAACTTAGAATCATAGAATGGTTTAGGTTAGAAGTGACCTCAAAGATCATTCCATTCCACCCCCTGCCATGGGCAGGGACACCTTCCACTATCCCAGGCTGCTCCAAGTCCTGTCTAACCTGGCCTTGGACACTTCCAGAGATGGGGCAACCATAGCTGCTCTGTGCCAGGGCCTCCCTACCTTCACAGTACAGAATTTCTTCCTAATATCTCATTTAACCCCTTATTCAGTATAAAGCTATTCTGCTCCCCTTTTCCTATCACTACCTGCCCTTGTAAAAAGATCATTAGAAATCATCAGGCCAGGAGTCAGACTTGAATGCATCTCTGCGCCAAAATGACAACTCAATAGATCAGGGGCAGTACAAAACTACAAAACTTGCTGAAGTCCTTTCCAGTTTGTGGTTACCTTCCACCTTCCTGATAGCCCTTAACTTGCCTCCAAAGGCTCAGTTTTTGGGTTAAGAGGGACACCACAGACTGCCTTGCCAGATGTCTGGGGGAAAAAAAATCTCTAAATGAGTAATGGAAAATCTAGGCTGAAACCAAGGGTCGTGAGATCTATTAGAGTGGAGACTGATCTCCAGAGAGAAACAGTGGAAACTGTTGCATGAGTCATTTCAAAGTAGACTGAAAAAAGTGCTGGAAAACACACCACAGGGAGTAATCTTGCATTGGATGAGGGATAATGTAAGTGATTTGCACTAACAGGTCTTTTCCATCTTTAATTTTGATGAATCTATGATCCCCAGAAAAACAGGCGTATTTCCTCAGTTTAATATACCACAATCTGGAAGAGAATATGACAGAAGTGTTTGGAGATGTGGTCTTTCATACAGCTCAGTAAATGCCAGAAATCAAGCTGCCAGCACACAATACCATTTTGTCACTGTCGATGATCCACACAAGAAGACAGACAAAAAAATTTGTGATGCTGGGTTGGTTTCAGGAGAGTATTTTCCATTTTTTCCCCCCTTATTAAGTGAAAGCTCAGACCGTATAACCCATGTGAAATCTCTGTAATAAATACAGAAAATTCATTCCCATTTCTTCCATTTCACAATACATTGTTCCTCCTAATTTCACTGGCCCACAGTCTGTTTGCTAATGGGATGTTGTCTACATTGTCTGCAAGAGCATTAAAAGGTACTTTGGCTCATGGTTTTTGCCTTAAGTGAGCACTTTTGTTACCCCTTTTATAAAAGACGGGAATCACCATCTGCAGGTTTTGTGGGTTTTCTATTTTTTTTTAAACAAACAAATCAGGCTAAATCACTGGAGAGCTGCATTATTCTAAACAATTTATGAGACAGTCTGTCTCACTGTATTTCCCTGTAGAAGGGATTGGGCTGATTTTATAAATGATTTATTACTGTTTTCTTCTATAGGCACCAACAGACTAGACAGAAAAATCAAAGTAAATTGAATGCAAAATAATCAGTTTTCTTTCTTTAGAGTGGGATTGTATACACATCCATAACTATACACTAAATTTTGCTAAAATGTGAAAGTAACTGGTTAATGAAAGAAAAGCTATAAAATATCAACATAAAAATATGCGATGGAGTAACATTACTGGTGAATATAAAAAGTGGCAATCAAACAAAAATCTACAACTGTTGGTGGAGAGAAACCAGCTTGTTTACTCAGTGGTTCAAAATCCCATTAGGTCCAGGTGGCTTTTCTTTTCTCTTTTCTTTTCTTTTCTTTTCTTTTCTTTTCTTTTCTTTTCTTTTCTTTTCTTTTCTTTTCTTTTCTTTTCTTTTCTTTTCTTTTCTTTTCTTTTCTTTTTTTCTTTTTCTTCTCCTTACTCTTCTTTCTTTTACTTTTTTTCTCCCTTTGGAAATTCTTTCTGATTGTTAGAGGAGTTGCAGCAGGTAATAAATTCTGATTGACTTTAGATTTGACTTTGAGTTAATATTTGTGTTTCATTTCAACCAGGAAACAAAAGCAAACCAAACAAAACAAATCTCCCACATTCAAAGGGGCAAAGCCAGGCTGGTCCAGACATGTCATGTTTACATGTATCTGATATTCAAAAGTCAAACTTATCCATTATACTTTGGCAGTTCCTAAACTAACTTTATAGTTTGTTTAGTCATATCTAGAAGACCTATTGATGCAGATTTAAAATAAGGCTGTCATTTGGTAATGTTGTTTACAAATTACAAGTATTTAACATGAATTTTAAAAGACTACATCAGTTAAACTATATTTATACTTTCATTGTTATGTTCAATTGAAAATACTTTACCAGAACAACACACTCTAATGTCAAGCCAGGTTTTTTAGCCCCCGTTTGTAGAGAACAATGGCAGCTTGCTGCAGCATGATGACTGTGTCAACTGATCAGAAGTGTGCTGTTAAATGCACCATTTTGTCTGCAGTCCCAGTGAGCAAGAAACCACAAACTCATTTTAATTTTACAGAGACAAATTAAGAGTCAAGCATCTTCATTACGGTGCAGCTGTCGTAAAAACTGAGATAGAAAACAGAAGTGAAAGTAACTTCAAATCACATCCATATTGGCATCTCACAACTGCAGCTTGATTGTATTGTTAATTAATTCTCTAAATGCACAATAAGCCAAAGAGACAATTTATAAAGCATACTTGTCATTTAATTAGTAAATTAACTTTTTATCTCAAACATTTTTCCATTTAATTAGTGGATACTGAAGGCCAAGATAACACCAGCTGGAGATTCAAAAAAGAAAAAAATAATTTCATTTATCTAGTCAACAACTTTTAGCAGAGTGATCTGTGAGTTCTCTCCTGTCTGGTTGTTTATGCTTTGCCATTATAAAGCAGAATGTGGAAATAAAATTTCAAAGATGAGTTAATATTGTAATTCACAAGATCAAGTTTGTAATTATTCATGTCTTCAGTTTTTCTTAATTATACTCGACTTTTGTACTGCCATGTTACTAGCATGAAGTCAATTAAATGTACAAGTGTTTCTTGGACCAGACCCCCTGTATAAATTAAGGAGATTTGGAAATTGCTCTGAGAAGTGACTTGTTACAAGATGCTCTGTTCCGAGCACATATGGAAATGAAATGAAAATAGAAATGACTAGCTCGAGACATTGTAAATCCTAAACGATTCTTCAGTTTTGTGCTGACTTCTTTAAATACAGCCAAGTTGCTAAGGGCCATTCTAACTGAAGCTTTAAATGTCCCAGAGATGTTAGATACTGGATAGACATCTTTCTCGTACAGGAACCAGGAATAGTTTCATGTCTTCATGAATCCCAATCTTCACCAGAAGTTATGATTTTTTTTTTTTATTTGAAAGCACTCACTGTGTTTCAAACTTTTTTCTTTATAAATTCTCAAGGGATGAAGGCAACTCTCCCATGCAGTCCACAGAGCACTTTTCTAGGAAATGAGCAGTTTTCTCCATGGGCTGAAATGGTGCAAAACTGTGTCTCCCTTCCAGCAGAGGCTTTTCTTAGTCACAAGGAGAGGCATATCTAGATAAATCTGAGGGATGAGAAGTCCTCCACACTTTCTTGTTGAGGTTGTGCCAGAGTATAGGTTTTCAGAATTTCAGAATTGCTCAGAAGCACATTCATTTTCTGTAAGTATCAGTTCAAGGTTCTAAGTATTTCTGGATGCTGTTCTTAGTTGCTTCTCACTGGTGTGAAAATTATATCTCTTTCCCATCTCATTGCATGTTTGAAATATTCTGGAGTAATGGTCGACATGAGGTATATCCTTTTCCCCATGCATATTAGGTAGAACTTACTGAAAAAATCTTATATTCCATCCGTAAAGTATTCAAATTACATATTTTGTTCTTTTTACTCTCTTTTTATATTCTGAAGCAAATGGTAATATTTTGATACCAACAATATTTTCTAGAAACGTTTGGTTGAGAGAAACTTGCAGTTTCTGACTTTTTGACCTTAAAAGTTGATTTTCCCAGCCCTGATTCATAGCTTAAGTAAAAAACAAAAACAAAACAAAAACAAAACAAAGCAAAAACAAAAAAGGAGAAAAAAAAACAGAAAAAAAAGGAAAAAAACCCCACCACCCTACCTTGGAAGAACTAGATGATCCTAAATCACTCAAAAATATCGGAAAGAAAGTGTAACTTGTTTAAGAGATACACACTGCCAAGTTAAACTAATCTTTTGCTTATATTTCAATAATAAGGAGGTTTCAATGTATGGTGCTATGGCTGTCATGTTGTTTTACAAAAGATTCTTTCCCTTATAGGAGAAGGATCATGATGATCTGTTCTTTAATAGACATTGACAAAGTCAAGGATTCCTGCTCTTAAAAGTCAAAATTGCCCTAAGAGGAATATCTTCCTCTTAGGAAGGAATACGATATTTGAGTCAAACAAACAGAAAAATAAATATTTACAACCCTAAGGCAATCAGACAAAATGCAAAATTGCACATCAGATTGATTGGCCCAATTCTACACTGGGAGAGAATACTCTCTAAAAAAATGCTGTAAGTCAGTCTATATTAGTGTTTTAGATCTGTTGAAGAATTGATATTTGAAATACATTCTTCTCTACACAGACAGCCTGTTTTCAGAGCATATTCAAGAATTACTGCAACTGACATGTTCTCAAGAAGGCAAAAACTCGGAATTTTTGAGTTGATATGCCTTCTAGTTATTTTATTATTCTGCTAAAATATGCGTCTTCTGAGGTACAGTTTCTGAGGAGCAAGTTTTCATCTTTCCCATCCCTATATGAAAGCTGGAATGACTGTCCAGAGCCAAACGTGGCACGGGAGTCTTGTAATGTTTCAAGATATGTTACTTTTGCATATTTTTATAGAACCATGCAATAAAATTTCTGACTGTACTATACATATTATTTTGATTTGGCTAGATTTTATTAACTTACATTTACATTTACATTTACATTTACATTTACATTTACATTTATTTATTAGTAATAGTAATAGTAATAGTAATTAATAGTAATAGTAATAGTAATAGTAATAGTAATAGTAATAGTAATAGTAATAGTAATAGTAATAGTAATAATAGTAATAGTAGTATTATTTTGGCCTGAAGCCTATTCTGTAGAGTTTAAAGTAATTCCAGCTGATAATTTTGGGTGGCTTTGATAATTTTGATACCTGTGATTTGGACAGTCTGCTAAATATTATGAATCAAATTTGGAGAGCTACCAGTTATCAAGTTGGTACCAAGGATGCCATTACAAGACAAATCATAGTCCAGCTAAGAGCGATATAGAATCCTAGAACAGTTTTGTTTGGAAGGGACTTTAAAGATCATCTAGTTCAAGCCCCACACCATGGAAAGGGGCACCTTCCACCAGACCACCTTGTTCTGACCATTTCCTTGTACTCTACCAGTGCCATGATTTATGCAAGGGGGGAAAACATCGTTTTTGACACCTGGGAAAAAGATGCTTCAAAGATGTGCCAAGTCAGAACTGATTTCTCAGCAGTTCAGGAAACCAATATTCCATTCTCCCCGGCTTTCACTTGTCTGAAGCTGAAGGATTAGCAGGAAGTTCCCGAGGCAGGAAGAGTGGAGCCAGAAGGGAGGTGTGAGAAGAGAAGCGGGATTTACTTCTGTTCTCACCAAGGAGTACATGAGAAAGGTGTGAGTGGTGACAGCCATTTTTAGCGTGGCCTCTTCCTGCAACACCATAAACCTTCAAGGGTAGTACAGTCATCCTGGAAGCTCTCCAGGGAAGAAAGAACATTTGAGGTATTCTGCGGGGTCACTCCCAGCTTGGGCCTGGGACAGGAGGAGAATTGAAGGGCGGGAGCATGAGCGCTGAGGACTATTTTGAAATTTCCACTTTTTCAGGGGTTTTTATAAAGTCCAAAAATGTTGGAAAAACTAATTTTAAAAAATCGGGATGTGGAAAAAGCATGCCTAAATTTGACAGATTTAAAGGGTTCAGTATTCTTTAATTTACCCAAGACAGTTTTTAAAGAGATACGATTTTTAAAGAGATTAAATGCAACCTGTATACACAAGCATGCCTAAGAAATCTACGAAAAGTGGATCTTCAATATACATAACTAATATTTGAATAATCATCAGATAAAAAATATATAAGATGGTCTTTTCTTTTAACCTGAAGGAAATTTACTGTTAGAAAACAAGACCTATAGATGTGCGTTATTTCTCTGCTGCCAAAAGCCTTGAAATCACTGACTTGGAGAAAAACGTTTTGGGACTTATTTCACAGAACAGATATTTTTTAGGCAATATATGTATACTTATTTCTGTGGAGCAATGGGTTTGATTTTGATCAGTGTGCAAGTTCATCTGCAAAAATTCCTAAACCCAAGTGAAATATTTTCCAGTCGAATATCCCATTGGTTGGGTGAGCTCCTGAATTCAGGTATAAGCAAGATGGGAGAAAAATTGTTCCACACAATCCCATAGATGATCCAACAGCATCAATTTTCTAGCTCCCTACTGCAGCACATACTGTGTACCTCTAAATCTCTTAATCTACAAGAGTTGAAAGTCTCTTTGGGAACCCAAGTGATTTTGTTACTCAATAGGTATTTAAATCCATCATCCTCCTGCTTTAAATGGGGTTTGTATTTTAGAAAGATTTTATGGGGTCTTTGAGAGCTTTTGAATATCCAAGACCTAGAATTGTACAATTGTGAATGTCCAGGATAAAACCCTTATTTATGAATTTCTATCAGATGTTGTGTGGAGGTATTTGTTTTAAATCTGTGATTCCATAAGTATATAATTACAATCTTATTTATGTATTTGTTTTATTCCTTAATACATACCCAGATGGTGATTTCTTGAAATCATGTTTGTTATTACTAAGGATTATTAATTTGTCTAATTTCTGTGTTTTGTTTTATCTCCATTTTTGTATGTGCTGAAAAAAAAAAAATCTTCCATTGATTTCAATTCCAGAATTAATTTTCTAAAAAACTTACAAAATTTCCCATTCAAAGATTGTTTTGTGGATTTTAAACCTGAAGGACTTTCCTGTAAGATTTAAAGTAGAACACATTATAAAGTACATTCATATAGATATTGAAAAGTCCTCCTCTCCCAAATACTTTTTGACTGAAGGAGGAAATTATCAGCATAAAATTTACCCCAAAAATGCAAAAAATCCCCTTACTTTGGCATGAAAAATTATATGAACATCAGTTCAGGGGAATTTCCCCCTTCAAAGATAATATATAACCCAAAATATCATAAAGAAGGGAGCTCATACTAATTAAGGAACTGGTTAACAGATTCTGCGTACAGTAATGAAGTTTCTTTTTCAAGTAATATCTAAGAAAAAATGTGCAAAATATGAGCACTGGTCTTGGAAGTAAGTGAATTAGCTATCAACTATATGATCATATTTCCTTAAATTGATCTTAAAATCCAAAAGCTAGAAACTGGATTTATGATCCAGTTTATATGTGGGTATGACACAGATTTGTGATTAGGGACTAAGAACTAAAACCAGTTTGAATGCCAGAATCTAGTATCGAAAAAGGGTGGGGTTTAGTTGCCTAAATCCAAACCAATGCATCTGAACAACTCTGCTCAACTACAATCTAATGTCAGACACATTGGGGTATTTTCTGAGCCTCTTATTTTATTACTTTGGTTTCTATTATATTTTATTTTATATTTTATTCCTTTTTAAATAATGTTCAATTATTTTTGAAAAATTCACATTTAGCCTTTTAATTTGAAACAGCTGTGGAAGCAACAGTAAGAAAGAGGTCTGCTGAGCACCAGACCCAAACTCTCCCTTGTTCAGGCTTTGTGGTACAACACACTCTGTTTTGAACAGCAGATCAGGTTCAGGGGAAGAAAAAAAAAAAATCTGGAGTACTCAAGAAAATTTTATACCTTGATGCTTAGGGCATGCCTGAAGTAGATGACACCTCTGTTTTAGGCTTCTCCTTTATCAAGACACAGTTGCCAACCCCTACTAAAGAACTATTAATTAAAGGAGGACATGATATGGCATTCTGGGGACTGTTCATCAAACAGGAGAGAAGAATGTGTGACTCTTGCAGAAGGGAGTCTCAAAAATTTTGCCCATGATCTTTGGATTGCAAGTAGACAAAGCTCCATTTTGCATTAAAAATTAATTTATCTTCCTCTTTTTGAATAGTTATCTGAATGGGGTTAGTTTGTATCCCTCTATTTAGCTCTGCCTTTTCTCTACATGCCTTATTGGAAATGCTGGATTCCACTCCAGGATATGACTTCAAGAGATACCATGTAGCTTTTATATTAAAAAGACCTTTCTTAATGACATGGTGAAGGGCTAATTCTCAAAAATCCTAAGCAAGATTTTTTTATGAAGGAATCTGTACAGCCTGATACTGAATAAACTTAATCCTGAAGTACAGCATGTATGGATCCGAACCCATGTAACAATAAGACATTTTTCCAAAAGCAGTAACTGCTGTATAATTAGAAGCAAAGGAACTACTTTAATGTAAGCTATTATGCAGGCTTAGTAAAGGTAGGAGAATAGACCTGACAGAAGCCTGTCCCCTTTCTTTCATTGCTATTCTTCTCTTTGCTAAAATCACATTATATTCATTCCAAGACTATTATACTCTTATTTTCTTGCTTCTTTTTGCTAGCTCAGCTTTTCAGATTTCTTTATTTACCGACTGTTTTGTTTAATCCAGGTGAATTATCACATAAAGAGAAGTAGGGTGCTCTAACTAGTACCTGCTAATCTCATTAGAAAGAGTCCCAATCTCCCAACATTTTCTCCCAGCACACAAAATGAAACTCTTCCCGATGCTTCAAAAGGTAGCTCTGTATGAAAAACAATAGGTGAAATGTTACATTTTTTCAGAGGCAATTCAGGAGAATCTGTTTTAGTTGAGCAGCTGACAGAGATAACGGAGACAATGTGGTTTCCATAAGGAAGTAACTTCCACCCCCAGTAATGGGAAGCCCTAGGAGTGTGTACAAAAGTATCTCCAGGAAGCAATCTTGATCTCAGGGTGCAAATATTGGATTCCTCCTTTTCAATTTGCAGACCCTTCCTGGGATACCACAACTTCCTGACTGCAATTATATCAGGAAAAACTTGCTGAACATTCGGCATTTTTGAAAAGCCCTCCTTTTTAAAGAGCTCTATGCTAATTTTAGTGCCGGGTACTGTGGATCACTGACGACTAAAACAGGAGAGTAAAATAGCGCAGAGTGGCTCCTGGAGCTTGACATATACAGCCTGTGCAGAGACTGCTTTTCTTAAGAATCCAAAGAAAATATTCTGGGACTCTTCCTGTGAGAGGCATTAAACTACCAAGATTTTTATCTGAAAGATTTCCTTTAGTTGAGAGGAGTTTTGCTCTGTATCCCATCCCATTACTGTTAGATGTGTCTGTTTGCCACTAATAGTTTGCGAATGCTTCATCCAGAGAAAAAATTCTTAATTGATCAAAGACATATTTTTTCTTATGATTACTCTAGCTGCACATGAACATTGTATTAACCCAGTTCATAAACTTTATCATGTTCAAACTCTTCTCTATATCTTCAATGACTGGATGAGAGAAGAAAAAAATAAGGACTTTTAAAAATATCCTTAGTTTTACCAGACACTGTTTGTTCCTCATTTTTCCTGCATTTCTTCCTGTGCAAAATATGATTTCATTAAAATTTCACTGTATCAACCTACAAACCTATAATTCATTTAAGAACAACAGTTATTGGTTATGTTAGAATCCTGTCAAGTGGTCTCTCTCCTTCTGAGTTTTTTTTACCAGAAATAATTTCCTCTGCAAAGAAATTACAACAAAAGGTGAGACAAAAGGAGAAGGGATCACAGAGAGTTCCTGTGAATCAGTCCGAGGTCAGAACTAGACAATGCACTCAGATTTCACAGAATATTCTGAGTTATGAAGGACTCACAGGGATCACTGCATACAACTCCTGGCACTTCACAGGACACCCCAACAATCCCATCCTGTGTCTGAGAGCTTTGTCCAAATATTCCTTGAACTCTGTTGGGATTGTTGCTGTGCCCATTCCCTGGGGAGCCTGTTCCAGAGCCCAGACACCCTCTGGTGAAAAACCTTTTCTGAAATCCAACCTAAACCTCCCCTGACACAGCTCCAGCCCATTCCCTGGGGTCCTGTCCCTGTCACCACAGAGCAGAGATCAGTGCCTGTCCCTCCTCTTCCCTCACAAGGAGTTGTAGCTGCACTGGGGTTTCCCCTCAGTCTCCCCTTCTCCAGATGAACAGACCCAGTGCCCTCAGCCTTTCCTCTCACAGCTTCCCCTCCAGACCCTTCACCATCTCTGTTCCTCTCCTTTGGACACTCTCTGATGGCTTGAGACCTTTTTTATGTTGAGGCACCCAAAACTGCTCAGAGTATTCCAGGTGAGGCAGCCCCAGGTCAGAGCAGAGTGGGACAATCCCCTCCCTTGCCCAGCTGGCCATGCTGTGCCTGGTGTCCCCCAGGACAGGGATGTCCCTCCTGGCTGCCAGGGCACTGCTGACTCAAGTTCAACTTGCCACTGGCCACGACCCCCAGGTCTCTTTCCATGGCACTGCTTTCCAGCATCTCATTCCCAGTCTGTCCATACATCCAGAGTTGCCCCATCCCAGGTGCAGAATCCAGATTATGCCCTTGTTGAGCTAAATTAAAACTTCCTACACTTCAGTCCTGCCTCTGCACAATACAACCAACCCCAGTCTATACAATGCTAACAGGGAAGATTTCTGTTTTATAGAAAGTGTAACCCTTTGACCATATCCTGATGTTCATGGGTGCTAGCTAACAGATGGTTGTCATCTGTGAAAGTCCAGACAGACTTATTTAGACATTTATGCTAAATGTAAGTACAAGAAAATTTGTGTTTTGTGTTCTTCTCGATGTATGCAATAATTTAGAGTAAATGAGGGTAAATGTGTTGCTAAAAAAACTGAGATAAAACATCCCTTACGAGCAGCCACACCATATTTAAATTTAGACACCCCTGCTCTGTATAGTTCTGGTATTTGCTGTTTATGAAGTTCTTTGGGGTTCTTTGCAATGAAAAATACAATATAGGCTAAAATATTGTAATATTGGTCTCTTCATTTACATATTTTAATTTTTCAGAAGATTTTGTCTCCAAGTAGTCTGTGTGCTAACAATTGCATGAATGATTAATGGTCTTCTCTAAGTAGTGATTATTCTTCTTTTCTGGAAGTAAGCTTCCTTGGCCTCAGAGACACAGTTGACCTGACCTGTTCATTACCTGTAAGTATGATATCAGCAGCAGAAAATGAAGGCAAAATATGGCTTTTGTTTAAATGCGCACACACAAGCAAATAAGACAACCTGAATTCTGCTACTCTTGTTTCAATTGCCAGAAGAAGGCACGTGGAGTAATTTTTACATGGTTCTTAAGAAAAACTGCAATTACAGGATGCTCTCCTTGCCTTGAATACAAAAATGCTCTCCAAAAAAACTTGTTAACCACCTCTCTGCACACATTTGCTGCGGGAGATCTGTACTGTGTGTTTCCAAGGGATTAGTATGGAGGGAGCTGGGAGTGAAAAATTAATTGTATAGGAAGAAAGTGTGTAGGGAAGAATTTGGCTGATTCCTGGAAGGTGTCAATGGCCAATGAAGCAGCATATTGGATAGGACCAGACAGGTTTGTATGTCTGCATGTATGAAGCTGTATTTGTGTTGAAAACTCTGATCAAGGCATGCCATTTTCTTTTGCTCAGTGGCAATGACCCCAAATGCCTAAAAACAATTTCTATAAAAGGGGCATTAAAATGTGAATTTCTATTTGCAGATGGAAACGTTGAATCACCCAATTCAAGATCAGGAAATCCTTGTTAAAAATGAACTGAGAGCTATTGAGGGTAACAAAAAAATTCTTGGTATTTTCATTGCAGCATATGCTTTCGTAATACACAAAGAGAAATTACTTCTGTAACATAAATAATTACTCTGATCTACTCTACACTGCTGGAGTATTAAAGTGAAATATTTGAGGCAACTTTGGACATCAAGAGAAGCAAGAAGAGTCGACAGAATATCAACAAGCAAGACTGTGATCTGGAGACATTAGTTTGAATTTCCTGATGGTGTAAAGCCTTCCCAGTGGGCATCACTGACACATGCTGTCAATGGAAGAGGACCATATGATCTACTGAGCTCTTCAATTCCAAATTCTCTGGCCTTGCACTAAATGCTCTTTAGATCCCTGCAATCCCTTCCTGTGTATTTAGATAATCTCCCTTTGCTGTTTGGTGATAACTATGTTAATATTCTTTCAAGGTGTTTCTAACTTTTTTTTTTTTTGGATTCTTTGGATTCAGGAACATCTTGACTACCCTTATTTTGAGGCTTCATTATCAAGTTTACCAATATACCTTGTAGATTTCAGAGTTAATATGCTCATCAAGCACAGAGTCATTTCAATTTTGTAATGCAGATGAAATCTGTACCTAGGTGAAGATTTTAGGTTCTCAAAGAAGAAATGAGAGGAATGGGAAACTTACACATTAGATCTGATTATGACATCTTGAAAAAACAACAGAATATTTTTTTGATTGTTTTCTTGCATGGACTTAAATCAAAACTTTGTTTTGATCAAAAGAAATATTTTTTTAAAAAAGTTGCATTCAGAAAATTCCTAGTGTGAGCAATTACTTCTTTCTCTTAAATTTCAACTTCTCCATTTGCCATTTTTCCTTGAAATTGAAATACAAGTTAAAAGAAAGAGATCCATAAAGTCAAATTTTAATAATGTGTAGTATTAGGAATGCTTAACCCACCTTAAAAAATATTATATATATATATATTTCTTTTATTTTCTCAATTCATGATTACTTGACTTCAGGATTGTTCCTCCTGGACTGAAGTTAGGGAGAACAAAAGAAAGAGTGAGAAGAGAAGGTAAAAGTAGATATGTTTCTAGTTCACAGCATTTTAAATAAGTTTTCCAACCAGTTTTCATCTGACCATCCAATTGTACCTCAAGCCTGGCCGTCTTGATAAGAAAGAGGCTTCTGACATGATGAAAACTAACAGACCTGAAATTAATTCAAGTCTTCAATTACTCTTGATTAATTGAAGATAAAGTCAAGAGAGAAAACCTCCAAATTTGGGCAAATACTCTTGAGGACATGGTGTGACCCTTGGGCATGATCCTGTGCAGGGCCAGGAGCTGGACTCAAAGGTCCTGGAGGATCTCTTCCAACTCATCTTATTCAATGATTCTGTCAAATTTGGTCCCTGGCCTAAGACCTTGTAAGGCCGCCCTTGAATAGGGTGTTGCTAACAAAGGGAAACAGATCTTGGCTTCCTGAGTCTACAGAGAATATGTAATCCATTATAAAATTTCATCAACTATGAAGCCAAGATTTATGTAAAGTTAGAATTCACATTCTCATTTTATATATCACTATAGAAGTACTCAGGATATATGCAAAGACTTTCGGATTTCATGTGTTCCTTTCTAATGCAAATGTTATAGTTACCCTTGTAAAAGCAAATTTTATGGTACATGAACATGAATAGACTGACTTGACTTGGCTAAAAATGTTTGGCATTGAGCCTTGTTCATCACACATCATCTGAGGAGTACAGTTCTCTTAGCCTCATTGCTCACTACCTCTTCTTTTTTTCATGTATAATTTAAAAGGATTATATGAAAAAGGAGCAACTGGTTAAGTTAGGATAATTTGTTTCCAACTTTAACAGAAATATATTAAAAAAAAAAAAGAAAAAAAGGCAGCCTAGAAAGCAAAGTACTTGATCATATTTTCCCTTTGGAAATAAAACTTTATTAATATTAATATAATATCTTCTTGTTATCTCTTTTCTAAAATGTTGCCCCTTAGGTATATATCAGAAGCTTTGCAGCTACTGCTTGTCAGTTAAATCTGAATATCTTGGCTGGTTTCCCATTGGGTTTCACATATAAATTATTATTTTATAACTCTATGTGTATATATTTATGTAGGGTTGTCTGTGCATATTCTTTTTTATTACAGAACCTTTTGCTTGCAATAGATAAAGATATACATTAATAGCTTATTAGGCCTGTGGTAATTTTTTTTCTGTATATGTTTTAATCTTGCATGCTGGCACTTTAATCCCTCAGTACCTGTCTTGTACATTAGCTTCTCATGTCCTTTCAAAAAGGCAAGGCTAAAATTCCCTTCTTATTACAGATATTGAGACCACTTCTCTATTAATAATTCCCCAAAACCAAGTGAAAATATTGAAAATGTAGAGCACGAATGTAATATCCATTGCAGCACTTTTTGCCCCCATGAGTAGACCTCACTGAACTTTAAATGAAAACTGTTGGACTGTGAGGCTCTGGTCATTTTGTTTTTTCTGTTTTCTTCTCAGAAAGGGAGGGGGAAGAAAAGGAAAATGAAAAAATATTTCTGCAGGAAAAGTCAAAGAAGACAAAAAAATTATCTTCTAAAGAAAAATAAATGGATTTTCTTACCACAACTATCCATACAAAAAGATCCTATTTGGAAGCTTCCATGCAAAACCTTCCATGAGATAATAACGTGCTGTCATGAGGTGTTACAAATTCATTTCACAAATCTGTAAGATTTTGGATGTGGCAAAGCCTTTGTGCTCAGAAAATAACTGTAACATCAGTGTTTTCTTATTTACATTCTGCTATAATTTGTAGAATAAATAATTCATTACAAAGACATTAATGAGAAATTTTAACATTGTAAGCATTTTGATATTTTTTTTCTTCTTTAGACCCTTGAGCTTTTAGTGTATTTTTGTTTGGGAAATGATCAAACTTTTAATACAAGTAAGGGGGAGAAATAATAATTATCCAAATCTATGGGAGCAATAGGGGCCTTTGACTTCTTTTGATTCTCCAAGAGGAATTCTCAGAATGCTTCCTTTTGTTGCAGGGAGCCACGACACAGGGCAGAAAAGCTTCAATAAAATATTAGTTTCCCCACACTAGGTGACTTCCACACAAACTGGGTGCTGGCAGATCAGTACACAACTGCATTTTATCTATACATTATATTTTTTATGGTAAAATCTTCTACTACTGTCACAGTACCTGAGTACACTTCACTTGAAATTGCTATGAAACTCCCTATGGAATTCTTGCAGTCTGTGTCATTTCTTGCATACCAGATCAGAATATTTTTTTTTTTTGGTGCTGTGTGTAAATCTTCCCACAAGGCTACATGTAATCCCTGTGGATGGTATTCCCCTACATCCATGTAAAATCTGCATTAAGCTTGACATTTAGTGCAAAGTATAAGCGGAAATTAACCTTAAGGCTCTAATTGAGTAGGAAAGTGATTCTGTGACAAAATCTAAAACACATCTTGATTATAATCAAGAAACAGGGGAGGGAAAAAAAAAAGGATTATACCATTTGGTATTTAATAAAAAGTAACACGTAGAGCTTTAGGTATGCAATTTCCTTAGATGGCATTAAAATGAAATGCAAAGTGTATAAAAACAAAAAATCTTTTAAAGTGCCTTATGGAATCATAAATCGCAATGACATTACTACAAGAACAACATGATTTGCCCAGTCAAAAGCCATTATGTTAGGGTAAAGGGGAAAAGCAAGAAAGCTGTGGTCATCATAAACATTGTCAGCCCAAATCTGCATCTCTGTGCCTTCTAAGCCAACTTGCTTTACTATTTCATTTGCATCTCAAAAAAATTATTTTTTTGCCTTGATGAAATGGGCTTACCATGTCTGAAAAAATGAACTTTCTGTCTAGATCATCTTTTTAACTCTTCATTCTCAACTATTAATGCTATTTTTTTTTTCCTCTTATTTTATCTCTGAAATGCTCCTATTGATTGCTACATATCATACTGCAGGAACATGCACAGTTGCATAATGAGCTGATGTAATCTAATGAACATGTTAACCTTCAAATTGATAAAAAGGCCTATTTGTCTCATACATTTCAAACGTACTATGCATTGAGTTTCCTCTTGAATTGTACTCTGGATGTGGGTTGGGTTTTAATTGAACCTGTAATTAATAGGACAAGACTTCTTTTCCCTTTCAACACAATTGCTCTTGTGAGTCACAGTCTTGAAGGGTGCTGCACACCTCTAATTGGCAATCACTGAAACTTCAGGGTGCTCAGCATCTCACAGAAGTGCTCAGCACCTCGAAATCACTAATAAATAACAAAGAGTTACAGAAGATGGAAAAATCAAGCACTCTCTGTTTGATCACAGCGTGAAGACAAGAGAGGTGAGACGCCAACTTCAGAACACACCCCAGGCATTGTGGATGAAAACATGTGAGATTTTTACTGCTGAACTTGTGGGAACTACACAGGACTCATGCATGAGGTCAGCATCCCAAAAATGGTTCCCCACCAAGGAAGGCTAGTCTCTCACCTTCCAAAAATCAAGCAATACAATTTTGTTTTGGAGGCAGTGAGGAGCAGTGACTGGAATGAAAACCTGGGTGCCAGAACATCTGTGCTTTTCCTTCCCTGATTTGTTACCAACTTTGCTATGACCTAGGACGAGGGTCAGGACTGGCTTTCATGCTTTCCACCCAGCAAGACTGCAGGCAGCTTGGCCAGGCTGTACTGAGGGTCTGGGTACTAAGAAATCTTCTCTCTTGCTCTTCCCAAAGCAGCTGTGTGGGCTGGCATCAAGGCCACATGAAGCACAAGGGCTCCAGGGACTACTCCTGCAGAACTGGGTTCCTAGTAGCTATCCACTATCCAGTTTTTTTTTTTCTAGCTATACATAACAGTGGGTTCCCCTGAGAGATATCTGTGCTGAAGTCTCAACCTCTTCATGCAAAAAAGGCATCTTCCACTACAAAATTGCTGTAGAACTCATATTACGAAAACTGGAACATATAGAGAAGTTTTACACAGATTATATTCTGGACCATAAAAAAAAAAGTGCAATTGTTCATGAATGAGAAGGTTCCTTACATGTATTGTTTTTAAATGCTGAATACTGTCCCAATCGCTGTTAGTAAACGATAAATAGAAGGGTGATGAATTTAAGGAAAACCGTTCTGTGCTGAAGATGCTGCCAACCACTAGAGGGATATTATGAAAGGGTAAGAAAATTACAGTTATATGTCTTCTCTCTCGTGGACCCCTCTCCATGTGTTGTCCTGATGTTGTGGCATACAGCAAAGATTTTCTTCAGAGTCCTGGTCCTATCATGTCTCCTGCTTATCCTGAACATGACCTTTGCAAGATTCACAGAATGCATAAGATGTCAGTATTCTCCCTCATATCTCAAAATATAGTGTATAGCTTTGATCCAAATAAAAACAAAACAAAACAAAACAAAAAACCAAAAAACACAACACAAAAACCAATCAACCAAACAAAAAAACAACAACAACGAAAAACCCAAAAATAACCAACAACAAAAAAACACAAAAAACCCAAACAAAAAACAAACAAAACACAAAAAACAAGCAAACAAAAAAACCAAGGAAATCCCAACTCCAAAAGCAAGCAACTAAACAGAACAGCAAACAAACAAAACAAAAAACAAACCTCTTTTTATAACTCACTAAAAAAGAATATTGTAGCATGTGTTGGTGAAGTTGGGGCATCTAGAGGACTCTTGGGGAATATTCTTGGGTACTTTAGATAGAAGAAAGCACTAGAATCCAACTGTTTTGAACTCTGCATCTTTATCTGTCACTGATACACTGTATTCTCTGAGGAGACTCATGTAATCTCTCTATTTTTCAGTTTATTTAGGTTTTCTTATGGAATCAAAGATTATGATATCTAATTTCAGAACTCTTAGGCAGCCTCTATACATAATGGTGGCACATGGATTTTCATCCCATGATTCTGGCATGAAAAACTATCCTTATTCTGGAAATCGTGAAACCGTTATAATAAACATAGATAAATGTGATGCTGATTTTAACATTTCTATTACAAGCATCAAAATATTTTTATTTTCTTCAGAACTGTGGTTTCAAGAATGAGAAAAATATTATCCCCTGTAACTTTCACTAAAAAACAGTAAGAGAAGCAGCTTTAAAAAAAAATTATAGTCAATATCATGCATAAGAAAAAATGAGAAAAAATTTTCTTTTTTGAGAAAAGCTGACATGCATAATAGATATGTGAAATACAGGCTCAAAAAAAATTAAAAATCTAAAGTGAAATGTGTGAAATGTGAATGCTTTAGAGGGACATTTTTATTATGGATTTTGAATACCTGAACTTAGCAGTGAGGTCACTCTCCAGAGCTCCCCCTGCAAATATTCTTGTCTAAGATGGATAATGGTACCATTTTTCTCCACAAAGTCATATTTTTGACAGCACATCATTTTATGAGAGCCTTCACCTCTTCACGTATGAACTATATTTGTCCTGGTCCCACAGACACTAATTTCTGGACATATCCTTGCAGCCTCCCAGTAATTAAGAAACCACTGTGCCTCTTGATGGACATAGCTGATGAATTTTTAAATTAAAAGAAGTACCAATTGTGTCTAGTTATGCAGAATATGTCTGGCACTCTGGTCAGAAACAAACAGCCTCACCATATAAAACCAGCAATGAATACAGGCAAAATTCATGGTTGTCAGAATTAGCCAAAACTCAAAATTCAGTGGGAGGCAAGAGGAAAAGCCCATTTGTTCTGGTACTCAATGGTCCGAGTGACTGGTAGGAAACCAGACTTCGTGGAGTTGTTGCGGTGTTGTGATGCCTACTAGGGCTGTGGCTGTAGAACTCAGAGCCTCACATCCTCAGGCAGATGGGATCATGGAATCATGCCATCACACAATTGTTGGAAAGGACCTGTGTGGTCATGGAGTTCAACTCTTAACCCAACACTGCTAGGTCCACCACTAAACCATGGTGCAAGAGCAACCTACACTTTTCATGAACACCTCCACAGACAATGACTTCACCATTGCCCTGGGTGGCCAGTTCGAGTTCCTGGAAGGGGAACACCCTTCCAGGGAAGATGTTTTTCCCAATATCCTGTATAAACCTGCCCTGGTGAAACTTGAGACCATTGTCTCTCCTCCCATCTCTTGCTACCTGGGAGAAAAGAGTGGCTCTTATCTGGTGACAACCACTGTTCAGGGCCCTCTGATGGGTACATGGGGTCTCTCAAAAAGGCAATGTCTCTTTCCTGCTCGCAGGGGACAAAATAAGATTACAGTGACTAAAAGGATTGAGCCAGTTAGTGCTATTGATGTTGATCCAGCAACAGTTCAGGAACCTGGTCTAGTGGAAGGTCTCCCTGCCCATAGCAGGGGGCTGGAACAAAATTGTCTTTAACATCCCTTCTAAACCAAATCATTCTATAGACCTATGACATTCACATATTTTCTTTCCCAGGGGCAACTTTAAGTCATGTTGACCAATTTCTCAACAGATGGAGCTTTCAGTGACCATCACCAAAGTCCTGCAAGTACCCACATGTTTTGTTTTGTTTTTTTCCTTTGAAATCCTGTTGCCAGGCATTGCTCACATTGCTGTATTCCTGAGCTGGTTTTGCTTATCATTGGAGTCAATCAGTGTGTTCTAAGTGTTTCTTAGTAGTTACTACAGAGAAACTGTGAAAGTACACATTTGGCCTTGAAAACAATATTTCAGGGGCCAGAAGGCATTTAATTCACATCATATTGCAAGGGCACCACATGTTTTGACAGGCCCTAAGAGAGGTAATTCAATGAGCATCACTTTAATGATATATGATTTAGACAGCTATTTTTTCCTTTTGTCCTCTCTGTGACCCTGCTCCTTCCCCCTTTCTTTTCAGTGCTGCTGCAGATTCACTGTCACAAAGATGTCATATCTGCAGCCAATTGTGTCCTTACTCAGAAAATAATATGCAAAGGATAGAATCAAATGTGCAGATTATTTCACAGTTTGCAAATGGAGGCAAAGGAAATTTATTCAACTCTCTAATTCTGCTGCTTGTCCAAGACATAGGTTAAACATGCAGGGCCAGGTTTACCACTGCCAAAAGCCCATCAAGATCAAAGGAGTTCCACAGAAAGAAATTTTTCTCTGTACTAGCAGATGCTTAAGAGAATGGAATAATTTTGGTTATCACTTAAAATTGGTTCAAACTATGAACCAATGGGCAGGTAGATCATGTATTGAAATGTATTTCCCCTTATAATTCTTGCCTTACCTCACTACTGAAAGCCAGAACAGAAGTCTGAGAGTCACTTTGCAAGAATAGAATAAAAAGGGATGTTCCTATCCTAGAAAACTTCAAACTTGACTAGTAATAAATGAGTCATTTGCTTTTATCTGCCTGAAATTGAAATAACTGAGGTTCCCTCTCCCAACACGTGTTGTCATTCGAGGCATAAAAAATCTGAGAGATGTGAAAGAATAGCAGTGGAGAAATTTTCAGTCTTTTCCAGAGACTTATCTACTCTGTGTTGAAACGACTGGGTTTCCTGTCCTTTTGCAACTCAGTTTTGATGTATAAAGTATTACTTAACCTGAATAAAGACGCTGAATCAGGTCTCAGAGCAGAGGCTGGTCAGGATCCATTACGTTAATACAATCCTGTTAAGAATCAATGTTTCTATGAAGGCAAATCAACAGGCATGGAAATGCCATGCTAAATAATATCATTATTTTCTAGACTTATGAAAGGATCAGGCTGCAGGATATCTAGTGCATTTACTGAAAAGCTACAACAGAGGACCTTATAGATTGTATCCTCAAAATAACTCTGACTGACATTGTCCTTCTTCTCTCAAAAATTTATTGAAATGAAGGATGGAGTGCTTATGGAATCCTGCATTATTCTGCATTACAATTGAACAGAGCATTTGGAAAATTTAATGTTATTTTCTCCTTGATATTATATACATTCCCAAGACTTAAGTCACACATTTCTCATAAGTTTCTGGATAAAAAAAATTTGAGAAGATGGAGTTGAAGCTGGTTGGTTTTTGATTTTGAGAGTTTTTTGGTTGTTTTTTTTTTCTTGTTTGTTTGGTTGGTAGGAGGTTATTCAGTGATTTTTTGCTGTTGTTGTTGTGTTGTTTTTTGGTGGAGTTTTTAATTTGTTTCATAATTTAGGGGGTTTTTGCAACTTCTCTGCATATTCCACTTATATTAGCACTTTACCTCTGTAGCACACAGGTGCTATATATGAGTGATTTTAAACATTTATGATTTGAGTGTTTTTTATTAGCCACCATTTGAGTAAATAGATTTTTCAGTTCATATCGGTTTGGCTGGCACACACAGGTGAAATGGCAGGAGATAAATATGGTAATCAATGAAAAGAGAGTTATAGAATCACAGAATATGTTGAGTCGGAAAAGACTCATCTTGATGTGCTTTATGAAGGACAGACAAGAAAATTAGTTTTGCAGTTAGTTGTGTTCTACATCTCCTCCTTCTCATCCTTGTCCAAACTAAACTCTCAAAATGCTTCCGTCTCCATATGGCCACTGGTAGTCCTGCTAAACAAGGGTGATAAGCCACTGCAGTAGAATCAGAGAAAAGTTTGGATTAAAAAGGATCTTAAAAATAATTTCATTTCAACTCTTGGCCATGGGCAGGGACACCTTTTACTAGACCAGGTTGGTCAGAGTCCCATCCAGTCTGGCCTTGAACACTTTCAGGGGAGGGGTATCAATGGTCAGGAGAAACAGTCTTTATGTAAGACAGCAGTAACGTGGTGAAAACCTCAGCCAAACTTTACTGCCAAAGAGGGTAACTATAGGCCTTACAACTAGGACCAATGTTTCAGTGCTTGGCAGAACTTTCAAGATTTGTATCAGTAGATCATATGCCAATTCCTCTGTCCTCATTCCAGGATATAGAAGATTTCAACAGGCTTAGGTGGCATAGCCTCATCTCTCCCTATACAATTGCAAGTGAGATTTTGTGGCAGTTTGTGGATATGGGAGCCTGGGAAAACAGAGTTTTCCCAGGTGCACCTGCTGTTGTTGACAGGATGCATGTGTGTGAGACGTGATGATTTGGTAAAAACATGTTTGTAAGAGGCGTTGCCTTCCTTGGACCAATGAGCTGTCGCTATTCTTGGTTCAGCAGGTAGTCTATAAAATGTGTGTACTTCTATAATAAATCGCTCCTTCTACCTTTGAGAGGAAGCTGTGTCGCTGGGTCTGCTTTTGCTGCTCCTACAGCAAACAGCAACAGCAGTTGCAGGTTCTACCAAGATTGATTGCACTGGGGGCTTTACTGATGTGAATAGCACTGGCAAATATCTGGGGCTTGAAGTCTGCTGTAGCAGACTGAGCAATCCAGAAAACCAGGACAGCAGAGCCTGGGGTCAACACCAGCACCATGACGACTCAGCCAGAGTCAGAGCCAACTGGGAAACCGCGGGCCACCCCCGGACACAGCAGGACAAGAGGTCCATGGGACGTCAGACTGTTTTCTCCCTCGTTGAAAGAAGTACTGTGTTTCTGTCGTCCCTTGAGAGGACCAATGTTATTGGAACATGAGCGTAATAGCTCAAGAGNATGTGTGTGAGACGTGATGATTTGGTAAAAACATGTTTGTAAGAGGCGTTGCCTTCCTTGGACCAATGAGCTGTCGCTATTCTTGGTTCAGCAGGTAGTCTATAAAATGTGTGTACTTCTATAATAAATCGCTCCTTCTACCTTTGAGAGGAAGCTGTGTCGCTGGGTCTGCTTTTGCTGCTCCTACAGCAAACAGCAACAGCAGTTGCAGGTTCTACCAAGATTGATTGCACTGGGGGCTTTACTGATGTGAATAGCACTGGCAAATATCTGGGGCTTGAAGTCTGCTGTAGCAGACTGAGCAATCCAGAAAACCAGGACAGCAGAGCCTGGGGTCAACACCAGCACCATGACGACTCAGCCAGAGTCAGAGCCAACTGGGAAACCGCGGGCCACCCCCGGACACAGCAGGACAAGAGGTCCATGGGACGTCAGACTGTTTTCTCCCTCGTTGAAAGAAGTACTGTGTTTCTGTCGTCCCTTGAGAGGACCAATGTTATTGGAACATGAGCGTAATAGCTCAAGAGCCTATTGGCTCATTTTGGAGCGGCAAACCCTGTGGCTTATTTGCTAGGAGGAAAGAGCTCTCCTTAAAGATGGGGAGCCAACTATCTGAAACTGTAATCTCCACTGGGATGCATGTAGCAGGCATGAAAATCCCAGTCTCCGATGAAGCCCTGTGTGCCTTGTTAGCCTGGGCAAATGACAAGGGCTTCCCGGATGATGCAGAGATGGCATTTACTCCGACAGTATGGGGGATGCTTGGAAACCATTTATGGGACTCCCTGAGGAGGGGAGATATCTCAGGTTCCTCTTTAATAAGTACGTGGGCAATTATCAATAGGAGTATGACGGGTGGAACCCCTCAAAATAGTGAGGCACTGGATGAGGCAGGGTCTGCCTTCCAGTCCAGCCATGTACAGGGCTGTGCGGGGATTGTTTGCTTTGTGGCTTCCCCTGGGACTCCGCCAAGCTCAGCGCGCTCCTGTGTGTTCTGCCCTTCACCCGGAGACCGTGTTCCGCCCATATACCCATCCCCGAATGATTATGGAAAGCTGATATACCCTTTGCCAGCGGCGGTGGAGCGGTCATTCGCAGCAGCAGATAATGGTGCCGACCAACCCCGGCTCTTTGTGCCTCAGGGGGCAGCCATCCCTCCCCCACAGGCGCCTGCGCCACCTGCTGCGGCAGTCACTCCCACTGCTCTTCCACTGCCTGCGGAGGTTGCGCATGTCCTTTTCTTCTTTA
This sequence comes from Rhabdornis inornatus, assembly GCA_013397075.1. Lineage (NCBI taxonomy): Eukaryota > Metazoa > Chordata > Aves > Passeriformes > Rhabdornithidae > Rhabdornis > Rhabdornis inornatus. The sequence continues at coordinate 10,002 of VWZS01008702.1, read as the reverse complement.
TGGATACTGCCGCCCAAGCCACAATGGAGGCCCACATAGCAGCTGTGGCGGCAGAGCAAGCAGTGGCTGTGGTGCACACCACAATAACAGCTTTGGCAGCTGCCTAAACCGGCCAGCCCACGGTGGTGGTGTCCCCATCAGCGCCGCATGTGAGCCCACAGTACCCATCAGCTGCGGGCGGCGCGCTTGCCAGGCTGGAGCTGCCGGCTCTTCCTTCATTGCTGTTGTCAGAGCTTGGCCTCCCCCTCCAAGGTGGGGCCACGGGCACCCTCCTCTGCTCCAGCAAGGGCAGTGCTGGCTCCTCCCTCATCACTATCGTCAGAGCTCGGCCCACCTGCTAGGGTGGGACCATGGGTACCCTCCTCTGCTCTGGCTGCATCCTGCTGTAGCCCCAGCATCACAGCCCGCCCACCCAGAAGCCTCTTCATCGGGTTTGGCAGGGGTAGTGCCAGCCCCACCACAACCTCTGGTGCCATGTCCTGCCTCGCCAGCCAAAGAAGATGTTCCTGCCCAGGCGCCAGCAGGCAGGATCTTTTTGTCAATGCCTGCAGTGGCCATGCCATCTTCCATCAGACAGGCACTGCCTGCATCACTCCCACCCTCTGCTGACACCGCCGATGGGCAGCATCCCTCACCCCAAAGGTGTGCCTTCATTGCGGTTAGCTGACACCGTGGTGGTCCAGTGGTTTCTTCCCAGAGCCATCTCTGGCCACTTTCCCCGTATTCAGTCACCATGAGGTGCAGAGGGATGCCCGGGGATGGTGTCTCTCGTACAGAGAGGGTCGATAAGTGTGTTCAGGTGGTTGTTTGTGAGCTCGGCCCAATCTCTGGCGGGGAGTTGCCACAAAATCGTAGTGATGACATCCAGACAAAAGGGGAGGCTCGACTCTTTCCCATGTTTACGGCTGTCCCTAATACAGGGCAATGGAAACGGGGGAAAATAAGAGCAAGACTGAGCAGAAGCCACAGCAATGAAAGGCTGATGAGCCTGCTTTTCTATGTTCCAGAAAAAATCCTTTTTTTTGCAGTTGTTAGTGTTTATTGTGTTTATTGCATATACCGTGTTACTTTAAGTCAAACTTATGCAGCACAGTTGTCCCCACTTTTCAACATTCTGAATGGGGACTCTTGGCTGGATTCATCTTGGAGACTGACCTTTATCACCAATCCAGATTTGCATCCTACAGGTATCATTGGCCAGTGGAATGAAAAATGGTCTGACCCCTTGCACATTCTAGAATGGTTTTTTTTGCTACATCTGTTAAGATGGCAACTACGGTGTTTGAATTGTTTGCTCAACTGATAATCAAATACCATCAACGATGCTTGCAATTGATGGCAGTAGATCCCGCAAAAATTATTCTTCCCGTAGAAAAGGAGCTCTTTGAGGGGAACCTTGTTAATACTGTTCCTTTGCAGAGCGCACTTCTAGACCTTATAGGACAGATTGCTTATCATCTGCCCAGCCATAAGCTATTGCAAATGGCAAAAACAGTCAAGCTGTCATTGAGACCCAAAAGTAGTGAAGTGCCAGTGCAAAGCCCTACCATCTTCACTGACGGATCAGGAAAAACAGAGAAGGCCATTGTCACCTGGGAGGATGGGTTTGGACAAGCAGAACAGTTGGAAGGCCATGAGATAGGCTCTGCTCAAATGCTTGAGTTGAAGTCTGTCACTATGGCATTCCAAGGGTTCTCCAGGTACCCTTGAGTTTGGTCATGGACTCCGTTTCTTTGAAGACATAACTCAGTGTTTGGATTCCTTGCTTCAGCTGCTGGAGGCCTTGTAGTGTGCAATTCAAGCCCGAGTTCATCTGTACTATATTCTGCAAATACGGAGTCACAGGAAAACTTACCAGGTTTTCTAATGGAAGGTAATGCCAGGGCTGATAAGTTGGTTAACCCTGCGTGGGTAGCACCTCAGCCTGACAAGATTGCACAAGCCAGAGCATGACATCACCTTTTCCATCAGAATGCAGGTACTCTGCCAAAGCGATTTCATTTAACTCCAACTGAGGTTTGTGACATTGTCAAATCTTGTGTTGACTCTTGTGGGCTTGCAGCATTTTTGCCAGCGGAGGTCGACCCTAGAGGTCTAAAGGCCCTGCAGCTTTGGCAGCCAGATGTTACTCACATCACCGAATTTGGCAGATTTTGGTATGTGCACATGTCTATTGGCACCTTTTCTTCTGCCATATGGGCACCTTCTCATATTGGGGAAAAAGGTTGCAGTGTGATTGCCTATTGGAAGATGGCTTTTGTGATTCTGGGCATATCTTCTGTTGCGAAAATCAGCAATGGCCCCGCTTATGTCTCTCAGAAGATGAGGCAGTTTTTGTAGATGTGGGGAGTCTCGCATAAATTTAGCACTCCACATTCTCCAACAGGTAAAGCCATTGTTGAACCTGCTCATGGTACTCAGAAGTGAGTTTTGGTCAAACAGAGAAGATGAATGTCTGGGGAAACACCACACAGCCAATTGGAAAAAGTTTTGTATACTGTCAATCACTTTACAGTGCCACAAGACTCAAACAATCCTGTTATTGTAAATCACTTTACCTTGTTACAGGCTTCAGACAGGACACACCTGCCTCTAGCAAAGGTCTTTATATGTGACCTAATCACAGATAAGTGGGAGGGTCCACATGAACTTACTGTTTGGGGTAGCAGGTACACTTGCATTTCAATGGACACCAGGGTACGCTGGCTACCTGCAGNAGTTTTGGTCAAACAGAGAAGATGAATGTCTGGGGAAACACCACACAGCCAATTGGAAAAAGTTTTGTATACTGTCAATCACTTTACAGTGCCACAAGACTCAAACAATCCTGTTATTGTAAATCACTTTACCTTGTTACAGGCTTCAGACAGGACACACCTGCCTCTAGCAAAGGTCTTTATATGTGACCTAATCACAGATAAGTGGGAGGGTCCACATGAACTTACTGTTTGGGGTAGCAGGTACACTTGCATTTCAATGGACACCAGGGTACGCTGGCTACCTGCAGGGTGTGTCTGCCCTGACCTGTGACACCAGGAACAGGATGTGGCCAGTGCACAACCTTCAAATGCTGTTCACCAACCAGATGGTTCCTCTACAAGTAGAGGGTGAATATTCATCCGCTCATGTCTGAACTGTTTTGAAATTTGTGAGAGATTTATAGAAAGATTTTATTAATGAAATAGAAATAGTAAGAGATTTTAATCCTATAAAATTGTATTAGAAATAGTATTCTGTAATTTCTTGCAAGTAAGAGCAACAGGTGTGAAAATTTCCTAAGTACTTGAAATATCCTCAGGTCTCTGGAGCTGTATTTGTTCTACCTTGCCAGAGGTCCTGCAAGGAACTACAAACACTTTTCTTTTTTCTTCTTTTTTGATAAAGAAGGGGGACTTGTGGATACGGGAGCCTGAAGGAGTGCTTGAAGGAAAACAGAAAGGAAAGAATTAATAACAAAATGCACC
>VWZS01008701.1:0-23813 GCA_013397075.1 Rhabdornis inornatus | reverse complement strand
GGGGGGGAAGGATTTTTTAAGGTCTTATTTTACTTCTCATTATCTGATTTTGTTAGTAATAAATTCAGTTCATATCTCTAATTTGAGCCTGTTTTGCCTGTGACAGTATTTGGTGAGTGATCTCTTCTGGTCCTTATCTCAACCCATGAATCCTTTGTTATATGTTCCCTGTCCAGTTGCAGAGGGGAGTGATAGAGAGGCTTTGGTTGGTGCCTGGCATCCAGCCACCATCAACCCACTACAGCTTTGAAGCTGTTTTCTTGTCTAAACACCTTCTTATGTTTTTTTTTTTTTTAATATTTCTAAGGGGGAAAAAAGTGTATTGTCTCTAACTCTTGAGATTTTGAGCTATTTTCCTATGATACTTGAGAGATGGACTAGTGGAAGTACCTCACCTAGCCTCTGCTGCTGTAATTCAAAAAGGAGATGGAATTCCTGTGTATAACAGCTGATCCAAACAGTTGGTGGGCTGAAGGAACAGCTGCAGGAAACCCCTGCAGCCCTGCTGAGCGGGTAGCAGGTGCCTTGACTGCACACCCTGCTCACCCTATGGGGAGCAGTCATGAGATAAACCCTAAGCCAACATCTCTGACTGACTCACTCCTGGCCAACACAAATCTTCAGGTATGAATTGATTTGAAAGCTAATGTAGCCACCTTGCTCTGGTATACCCACACAAAGATTCTCTTCTTTCAAGCCTTTCCTTCATTCACGAGCAAACTGTTTATTCATGTTAATCTCAACTTCTTTTACTGTTGCAGAGTGCTGAAGAAAAATCCAAGGATGGTACCACGTCCTGGTCAGTAATGATCCCACAGTCCTCCCTAGCACAATGGAGTGTTATTACATGTGTCATGGTTTAACCCCAGATGACAACTTAGCACCCCACAGCTGCTTACTCACCCCCGCCCCCAGTGGGATTGTTGGGAAAATCTTTATTGTAACAAACAGTGTTTAGTCTTGCTGATGCTGACATCTCAAGAGTCAGAAACAGTTAACAATTTGTTCACAGTTACAGGGAACGAGAAGGGGGGTATGAAACAAGGTCCTGTCTAATTGTTGCAAAATGTGGAATATGTAAAAATTTCTTTAAAAAAAAAAAGATGTTCTTTGATGTTTGATCTTTGCAAACATTCAAGCCTAATCAACAAGATGGAGATTTAATCTGTGAAACAGAGCACCTTACAAGCTCTAAGTGATGTCCAGGTGTTAGAAAAAAAAATTAAAGTTTAGGGCTTGACATGCTTCAGTGATCTCAGACCTAGGGGGGAGGCTAACAAAGATTGGGAAGAAATGCAGAATTTATGGGCTACAAGGACATTTGGCAGAACTCCCAAGATAAAGAAGAAACTAATAAAGCCAACTCAGCAACTGTGCCAAAATCAGCTCAAACTGGGTAAAAGGTAATTCTGGCAGGGGGAGATCACAACCAGCAACCCACAGACCACCAACCCAAAAGAAGAGAGAAACCGAGCATGTGGATTAACTAGCATGAGAAGCTAGAGAATCATTAACCAGTAGAAGATCGAATGCTAATTAATAAGAGAACTATGCAACTTATAGGAAATGAACACTAATTCCTTTGTTTGCTAAAATGTATAAATAATTAAAAGTTTTGATAGTTGGTGTGCGTGGGTTCAGAGGAGTGATTCCTCCACGCACCCAGCACTGAAATAAAGTAATGCCTGCTCTCTGATACTGAAATTACAGTTTTAGAGAGTTTTATTTTCCTGATATTTTCAGTGATAGGGTGGGGGAGAGAATTAGAAAAGTAAGAAAACTCATAGGTTGAGCTAAAGACAGTTTAATATGTAAAGCAAAAGCTGTGCACGCTAGCAAAGCAAAACAAGGATTTTCATTCAGTGGCAGGCAGGTGTTCATCCATCTCCAGGAAAGCAGGGCCTCATCACATGTAACGGTTACTTGGGGAAGATAGATGCCATAACTTGGAACATCCTCCCCTTCCTTCTTCCCTCAGCTTTATATGCTGAACATGATGTCATATGGTCTGGAATATCCCTTTGGTCAGTTGGGGTCACTTGTCCCAGCTGTGTCTCCTCCCAACTTCTTGTGTACCCCCAGCCTACTCCCTGCTGGGGTGGTGTGAAAAGCAGAAAAGGCCTTGGCTATGTGTAAGCACTGCTTAGCAATTAAAAAAAAACCAAACCCTAAATCCCTGAATTCTGAACACTGTTTTCAGAACAAATGCAAAACATAGCTTCATACTAGCTACTATGAAGAAAATTACCCCAGCCAAAACCAGCACAATATGTAGGATTCCAAAGAGGACAAAGCAGGTAAATTACTTCTTCTTTCCAGCACTCTCTAATTGTGTTGCCCAGAGCTGTCTTTTACTCAGCAGCCACCACTTTTCTTTTGCTACTCTGGGAACAGGTAGACTCTAGCAGTAGGACTCCAATTTTTCTTTTCTGAACATGAGCCACCTTAAACAAACAGCTTTTTCGTTAATCACTTCAAAACAACTCGAGTTGGATATCAAGAGAAATAAAGGAGTGTTCCGCCTCCAGCTGGGGGATGCTTTCCTCATGGAGGCAAGTGTTCTCTGTGCAGCTGCATGCCAAGCCTTCTTAAATATGCCCTAATGCCAACTGTAACTGCATAGGAAGACTAAGAAATCCATATGTGTTTGTTAGGGGGCTCTCATTTTATACAGGAAAAACCTGAAACAAACAAACAAAAAAAGAAAACCCTGCACCGCACCAAACAGTAACGCGGGGCTTAGGCCAGGTTCCCTGCTACACTGGGTAGGTCATGGGCGCCCCTCAGGCTGAGCCGCGCCCTGCCCCCTCACACAGGAGCTGCAAGCGGGCACCAGGAGCAGCACCGGCCCCAGCGCCCATTCGCTGCTGCGGCGGGCAGGCGAGCTCCTACTGCCTCCGGCCCCTGCAGTATCCAATGCAGCCGAGAAGCCGCTTGGGTTCCGCCATGCCCTCCAAGTGGCCCTTCCTGCCGCTATGTCCCGGCGGCGCTGTCCCCTCCCGGCTGTTGCTCCTCCTCCTTCTCCCCGCTCTGTCCCAGGGCGCAGGACTGACATCACGCCCAGGGTTTCCATCCAATTAAGGGAGGAGAAGGTTGAGCGGAGTGGTAGCGTGATGGCGGTGGTCGAGAGGACGTAGGAAACAGCGGCGGAGCAACAGAGCACTTACCAGGGTTCTCCCTGCCCGGTTTGAGGCCCTATTGTTCAAGCCGGTGGGAGCTGCAGGCGAGCCCACTGCGTGGGGCTGTAAAGAGCCGGCGGCCCAGGCCTTGTGGTGGCCGCAGGAGCAGCCTTCGACCCTAGGTTGCAGCACAGACCCCTTTGTGGAGTGTAGCGCCGTCTCGGACCAGGGCAGACCTAGGAAAGTCGGGCCGAGTGCACACACGCAGGTAGGCAAAGGCCCGCCATGGCTCCTTTCTCTTTCCCTGGTCCGGAGTTGCGCGGTGGTTGTCGCTTTCAAAGATGGATGGAGAGGCGACTGGCGCTGAGAAGAAGGAGTTAGATGCTTAGCGTGCCGCTGGGCTCCTGGAACCGCTCGCTGTTTTCCGAAGAGGGAGGGAGGGAGCTAGCTGTGAGAACTGAGGTGGGCAGTCGGGGTTGAGCCTCTTTCTCTGGGTCTAGCGGGGTCTGTGACGAACTGGCTGGGAGGCCTTCGCTCTTCTCTGGCCATGGGGGAGCGCTGTGAGAAGCGAGCACAGAGGACAGCGGCCGCCTTGGCAATACTTCCCGGGAGCTTTGACCAGGAGCAGCGCCTGTGCAGGTCGCGCCACCAGCAGAGGGCCATTTTCGGGGGCGGGAGGTGAACTCGCGAGAGGTAGGGAGGAAGCCCTGGCCTGGTATTTCCTCGGGAGCTGTCGGTTACGGGAGGCTGCGACAGCGAAGTGCGGGTGGTCGGGGAGGATCGTCGCAGAGCAGGGAGTGGCCGACAAGGAGAGTTTCATGGCCACTAAAGATCTTTCCTGGGGCCCAGGGAGTACCGGTCCCAGAGGAGGCGGAGTGTTCGTACCCTGGGCATGGGAGGGCAGCCAGCGGCCTATCTGCGAGGAATCACCAAACTGCCTAGCTTGCCGCCGCGGGGGCCCCAGCCAAGCTTCGCGGGCTCTCTGGGGCTACAGGGCTCTTTCCTATCATTAATATAGCTTGGCCTATATTAGAGAGCACCTCAAGGCAGGCAACCTGCAGGCGGGCCCCTAATCGCTTTCACACCACTACATCTGTGAGAGGTGCTGCTCTTTAGTTTATTACCAGTGAGTTTATACTTGCACTCCATTTAATGTGAATCTAAACTTTTTCTAGGTGCATCTGACACGGTAAAGATCTGATTGAAGATGTTTGAAATAGTGATCACTCCATCTGTGGCATCTTGTTAGCTTGATGTAGTTGAGCCATTTTTTAAAAATGGGACAGTATTTTCTTGACTCTACCCCCAACAGAATGTAAACTTTGTGTCTAGAACTGCTTATGATGTGTTTTGTGCACGAAATTATTTTGATAATCATATATTAGAGCATTGATAGTTATAATTTTTATTTATGTGTTTAGGGAGGCTGTTTTCCTTTCAAAGTAAGATCGGGTTGTTCTTAAGACAGGACTATGGCATACCAAAAGCTTTCTTTCAGTTAAAAAGAAGATGCCAGGTGTGATAAATACTCCCTTTTGGTGGTGTTATTACAGGATCAGTTATTTTCAGTATCTTTCAGTTGCAACCATCAAATATTTCAAATTATGTCAACATTTTTCTTTACTACTTTAGGCAATTTTGGAAAAGTCTTGCAGAGAACAGTTGAGTCATCTGGAAAACAGAGTACCAAGAAGTAATTTCTTGGCATCTGCCTTCTAACCTGAGTGGACTTCTATTTATCTTTTAAACTTCTTAATATTTACAATGAATGGGCACAGTGATGAAGATGTAAGAAACAGTAGCGGAGAGTCAAGGTAAGCACTTTCAGTCCTTGGTTACATATTCTCCTGTATTTTGTTTTTTAGAACTGGTTTACATTTTAACTTTGTGCTAAAGCTTCCTGGTGAGCAAGTGGACTGACCATGAATTTTTACAGATGCTTAATCTGCTTGTTAAAATCAGATAGTTTAATTTAATGACTGTAACAATTGTGTATATACCTTACATAATACAGTTTTAATTCTATTTAAGTTCTATCAGCATTACTCTCTTTCTCCTCAAAAGTTGTCTGAAGTGTCAAAAGCTGAAACAGATTAGATTGAAATGATAATGTAAAACTCATGTCTATCTATAGAGTGCACGGCATGCATGTGCCGTATAAACCCTAAACTATGCTATCTCTAAAGTTGGAACAGTGGACTGTTAATTCCAGTGAGGCTTCCTTTTTTTATTGAGTTGTCAAAGCAGTATAACGGAAAGCGTTAACTTCATGTTTGTTTTCCAAAGTGAAAGTACAGTTTTCCTAGCTGTTAATTTAAAAAAAATCCTCTCCTCCAATGCTGATGCTGTTGTTCTAGGATGTATAGAGGGTTCACTTGGTTGGAAAAGCCTGGTTAGAACTTTGCTGCTGCAAGATAAGGATAACTGAACTTGTAGGGGTGGACTTGAATTCTTGTTCAACTTGGAAGTGTTCTAGAATAAGTATCTACTGCACTAGGAAGTTAACATTCCTAAAACTGGGAATATGATGAATGCTTCAGATTTAAGAAGGCAAGGTAAACTTACAAATAGAAGCTTTTGTGATCATGCTGCCAGTCTACCCATCTGTCTTGTCTCTCTCCTCTTTCTGATCACAGCCTGTTGAACCTCTTAGTTGATTTCATGAGTCAGAGGTCATAAAGAAAACTGAGTTCTGTGGGCTTTATGAAAACAGCCAGTTGGGTAAAGGGGGTAGATCTAAATTACTGCCCCAAGTGAAAAAAATCCAAGAATATAATGGCCAGCGGATCATTCAGCACATGCTGGCCATTAAGCTTGCATGTAGCATAGTGTGAGTAATGGGGTGGGAAGAAGGGGGAAGAGAGAAGTGTTAAGGTGATATTAGGTGTAAATCTGTAGGAAACCTATGAACAGTAAAACTAAAGAAACTTAAAAAAATACACAAAAGTTGTTAATGTCAAGTTTTGATGTTATACCTAGAAATATTCTAGAAAGTGAGTAAACTTTGAATCTTGTGAATAATTTGTAAACTTTTTGTTGTGATTTCTACTTCTAGTAAAGATGGTACTTGTTTAGTTAGTAAACAAATTTTGTGTTTCTTCTAGTAAGTGGCAAAATATTCCTGATTACTTACATTTACAAAGAAACAAAAAAAACCAAACCAAACAAAACCCCTCCAACCAAACCCAACAATAACCTTTGTCAGTTGAGTAGAGGAACAGGAACAAAATAAAAGTCCAACCAAAGCTAGACTTTTGAACTTTTAGAGGGTTATAACTAAGACCTCCAATAAACATGAACTTACTGGGGACGACCCTGCTGACTTTGTATTTAGGAAATTTTTTACTACTTTAAATGAGTCACCTAGCTAAAAATAATGTTTGAATAATACTGCATATCAAACTATGACCACTTGTAAATACCAGTATAACACAGTTACTCAAAAGCTGTAGCAATTATCATAAGACTAAACCAACTAAATATCAAAAAAGTACTGAGATAACTTTATTATAAGCAAATATCAGGAAGATGCAAATTACTTAAAACATGATAATTGCCTCTGAAGTAAGACTTTGTTTTGCATCTTAAATTTGCTGCTGAGCACAATTTAAAGCTTTTAGAAAGTTTTAAAATGTTAAATGTTTTTTCCCTTATGCTTGTATCAGTCAGTAACCCTGTAGCCTAATTCACAGACAGATCTTGGAAAACCTATTTGTATGCTTGCCATTTGCTATCAAGAAACTCTTGAACAGACCTTACTTCTCCGTAGGTAAAAAAAGACTGTGCTCAGTAAAGCTTATATGGAAAGTAGCTGGCTGGGGTGCAATTGCACTTCCTTTTTCCAGTAAGAAGAAAGTGGCTTCTTGCACCAAGATCCCTTACCATTGTTTATGTTCTTGAAAGCTGATGTTAATGCAAGACACGAATTTCAGTGGATTGAATTTGCTTTGTTGGTTCAATAGTCTGTGGATTTGCTGTATAAACTCGTACCTTCCACAGAAGATTAAAAAGGTAAGTTGAAAGCCACTATTCTAAGTTCCTGCTTTCAAGAAACCTAAGTGGGAGTTAAAAACAAAGATTCTACAAGCATAATTAGAGAAGTATTTTCATATGTTGGTTTCTTTTTGGTAGAAGTATGTAATACAGATTAGAAAAAAAAAAAGGAAAAAGTCCATATGTATAGAGAGAGTTGTATTGGGTTTATGTGGCGAGGTTTTGGTAGTGAGGACACTGCAGGGGCAGCTTTCATCAGAAGAGACATGGGGCTTCTGCTGTGCTGGACAAAGCCAGTTCCAACTGGCTCCAAAATAGATCTGCCACTGGCCAAACACGAGCCAATCAGTGAAGCTGGGACACCTCTGTGATAACATTTAAGAAATGCTGTGCAGCAGTGTGTGTATGTGAAAAGAGAGGGAGACATGAGGGAGAAAAATGCAAGAGAAACAGCTCTGCAGACACTTAGGTCAGTGAAGGAGGGGTAGAAGGTATTGCAGGTGTCAGAGCAGAGATTTCCTTACAGGCTGTGGAGAAGACCACTCCAGAGCAGATAACCATCCTGCAGCTCATGGAGGGCCTCATGACAGAGCAGGTGGATGTGCCCTGGAGGAAGCTGCAGCCTCCAGAGAGCGCACCTTTAGAGGAGGATTTCTGTCATGAATTGCAGCCCCTGGAGGACCCACACTGGAGCAGTCCATTCCTGAAGGACTGTACCCCATGGAGAGGACCCATGCTGGAGCTGTTAGTGAAGGACTATTCTGTGGGAGATATGTTGGAGCAGGGGAAAAGTGTGAAGAGGAAGGAGTGGCAGATAAGTTCTTAAGAACTGACTGCAACCTCCCATTCCACAGGGGGGTGGAACTAGATCTCTAAGGTCCCTCTCAAACAAAATCATTCTATGATTCTTTCCCCACCTCGAGGCAGGGGGGAAGAGGTAGAAAGTTGGAAATGAAGGAGTGAAAGTGAGCCTAGGAAGAAAGGGGGTTGGGGGAGGAAGGTGTTTTAATTTTGTCTTTGTGTCTCAGCATCCTACTTTATTTTTAATTGGTGAGTAATGAATTTGAGTTGTCAGTCTAAGTCAGGGAAAAGAGTTCGTGTTTCAGAATAGATGAGGACAGGAAATAACATTTCTTGGTAGCCTAAACTTCATACTCTTTGTTCCTTTTGCTTTATATTAGTGGTGATGAATAAGATCAATGTCTTTGACACATATAAATTAGATTGAGTAGTTCTGTTTTTTTTAATAAAACAAAAGCCCACTTGAATTGTATTTGCCTAAATAAACGTGTCTGTTACTTCTGTTCATTCTGGAAGGGGCTCTTCAAATACATGACCTTCCTTGGACTTCTTGTTTATTAAGATAGGGTGGACTGTCACCTCAGATACTTTTCAAAGACCTTGCAGGAATTAATCTTTTCAGGTTTTAATGGGTTAAACTTTTATTTTGCTCAAAATAATATTCTGTTTCCTGTTGGTTTTTAATTGGGGTATTGTTAAGGCAGTTTAATGTAATGAATGCTCTCTAAATCAGCAGTGATAAATTATCCTTTCTTTGGTCCTTTATCAACATAGACCTTATACAGGGGTCTAAATGCTCTAACGATGCTTTTGCAGCATGTCTTGTATAACTGTCTGTCATGAAGTTTCTCTTCCTAGTGCCTTGTATAAATTAGCTGACTGTTCCTAGTTGTGTGTTCTGATCAGGGGACCTTTTCTTAAGAAGTAAGCTAGTGAAGCTAAACCTAAGACTACTGAAAAGAACTAGTGACTCTGTGACAGAACATTTGTTTTTAATGTTTGCCAGTGATGTTTTTCTTGAAGTCTGTCTCTCCTGTCATCTCCCCAAAGCATACTCAGATTTTATTCCATAGACATTTGTCACAAATGAGTGTGTTAGGTCACTCAAAGAATCGCTGGCAAAGATATCAGGTTTAATATAAAAGCAAAAGCACAACAAAGTTCATTGGCAAGGTTGACTCTACTACTTACTAGATGGTTAAAGCACATTGAGAAAAATTGGGACTAAAATCTCAAATAAAACAATCTAAAACTAAAATCAACAAAAAAATATGTATGTGGAGGTTGGGTAAGGATGAAAAGGAATGAGGGAGAGCCTCCCATTGAGTCACAAGGTTCAGAGTGGACCCCCTTGCTAAACTTAGCCCTGGATTTGACCAACAGTTTAGGCCTAAAGGTTTAACAGCACTTAATTGATAGCCTAATTTAAATTAATAAGAGATTCTATAGAACTTACTAGAAGCACAACAGTAACTCACTTATAAGCCTAACTTACAAATCTAACGTGCTTAAGAATCTAGGAGAGCAGCATTCCTGGTACACTTGCTATAGCATATTCACACTCGCAGGCACACAGACATAAAGAGTCTGTACAAGCTACCTGTGAAAAATTCCTCTTGAATTCAGTGAAGTACTCACTTTGGATGCACTTGCATCTTCTCAGTGGGCAAAGGGTTGAGCCTGGAGGAGCGGGGGGTATCAGCCCAGGATCCATCATCATTCGGCAATCCTCCGAGTATGGCAAACTTGAGAGTTCACTGGCTCTGAGAGGCCCCACTCAGAGGGAGGTTGCTGGTCACAGCCCGCTGTGGTCCAGGAGAGCTCAAAGGGTCTCATTTTGGACTGGTGTTTATAGGGCCGCAAGAGAGTGGGCTTTAGTCATAGTAATTTTCCATCTTGGCTGCAATTCAGGTCAGTAACTTTCTTTGAAAGTTTGATAACAAAAATGTTATTCCATTTGGGTTGTAATTTAGGCAAGAAAAATAAGTTTCCAAGGCTGTTAAAAAACAGGAGCTTATTAGACAGCACAAGTTCCTGGGAGCAGACAGTGTTTCTGATAAGCTCAAGAGGAGTTTAGTCCAGGTGCTGTTCATCAAGGCCAAGGCCTAACGAGCATTTCTCAGATCATAGTGCGGCCTTGGGGGGGAAGCACCACCACGATTGGGATTTGAAAAATCAGCAGGTGCAAACAATTATTTCTTGGTACTCTCAGTAAGCTGTCTTGCTTTTCTTGTAAAATAGTTTGAAAATAAATATTGCTTTTGTGGATCTCTCTTAGATTGCTCTTAAATATATTGAGAATATCCATAGACAGTATCGAACTTTCATACCAAGTCAGGTTTCCCATATGCTGCTGTACAAATGCAACTATTTGACTCAAGGGCTAGGGGTGTGAGAAGTTTATTTACTACATATCCTGGAAGATGCTCTCTGTAGACTACATTGGTTTGCCAACATACATAAAATGATAATTTTTCATGTAGAAATCCCATCCTGAGAGCATGCTATTCACTCTTAGTATATATTTCTGCATGCCTACTACAGTAGGTTAGCACTGTCAGTTAACTTCAGCATCATTGCAGTAATTTGTTTGCATAGTAGAGAAGTAGTCTCGCTTCAATAAGATTGAAGAGGTCATTATTGCTTTATCCATAACTTTTGCTGCTTTATTTTTTTCATGGTCCCGTGATGGTCCTGTAACTGTTTTGTACAATCTCATGCATTCCTGTCTTTGTTTAGTGTTGTTGGTTTTGGGTTTGGTTGTTGTTTTGTTTGTGTTTTTTTTTCCTAATTGAACAAAGTAGAGTGTATGTAATGTATGGTTTCTTATTTCAAGATTATATTTTATCAAATAATGCTGTTTCATTTTTACTGGGTTTTATATACATAATGTATAAAAATTGTTTGAAGCGCGGAGAAGGAAGGCTTATAGGACATGTTTGAAAGAGGGACTTACAAATGCAGGAATTCTGTTTTGGCTAACAGAATTAAGTATTTAAAAGAGCAGAAATGCTCTTCAACAGCAAATACTGAATATTCCCTTTCTGTATACATGATGTTAACATCTTTATTCTGTAGCTTAATTTGCCTCGCCCTATTGTTTTAGATCTAGAGTTCTTCCAATTCTCGTCTCGTTTATAATTTCTGTTGATGTTTGGTCTCTTGGAAACATATTGATCAATGAAGAAGGGGGGGGAAGCAAATTACACCACAGGATAGAGTTGGTTGGAAGAGGGCAGCAATGCAAGAGCAGAGTAAAGGGAAGACATAATATGAAAAGGTGGGATAGGGTAAATTGACACAGGTGAAGAGAAAGAGACAATGTACAAGACTTAAATTTCATTTTTCTCTCATTATATGTAAGATATGTGTGGTTTTTCTGCCAGTCTCTTGAGTATATTCAGAAAGGGTGAAGGAAAACCAGGAAGGTTCTAATTTAAGTGTCTGAAGATTGCTTCCTACCTTCCAGTTTCAAGTAGGTTTTTTTGAAAGAGGGGAGAAAAAGACTGGTTGTATTGTACTTAAACTCTCTCTTTTAGACTACTTCAGGTGTCCACAACAGGATGAGTGTGGTGTCCTCTTTCACCTTTTGCTTAACTGTTTCAAATAAAAGTATCTAAAGAAAAGGCACTGACCCTGGACTGTACAGGAAGAGAAGGAGGCAATAGATTAAGTACTTTGCTTGTTTTTTTATGTGAGAGGAACTCTGGAGAGCAGAGGATCATAATTGCTGATTATATGAGATTATATTTATGTAACAGCACTGGGTAACAGGTAATTATGACAGCATTCTGAGTCTTTGGTTGAAGAAATATTTTAGTTCTAATGTTCCTTGCATCCTAAAGCTACAGATACAATGCCAGAATCTCAGTAATTAGTAGTGCCAGTTCAAGGGATTAATCTTGTAGAGGTCAGTGGTATTATTTTGTGTTAATAGGCATTACTCATTGTGAGAAAAGTTAGACAAATTATGGACCTGTTGTGGTTTAACTCCAGCCAGCAACTAAGCACCACACAGCCGCTCACTCACTCTCCCCTGGTGGGATGGGAGAGAGAATCTGAAGAGTAAAAGTGAAAAAACTCACGGGTTACGATAAATGCAGTTTAATAGGGAAAGCAAAAGCCATGTGCACAAGCAAAGCAAAACGAGGAATTAATTCACCACTTCCCATCAGCAGGCAGGTGTTCATCCATCTCCAGGTAGTTGGTGTAGTTGGGGTCAGCTGTCCCCGACTGTGTCCCCTCCCAACTTCTTGTGCACCCCTAGCATCCTCCCTGGTGGAATGGTGTGAGAAGCAGAAAAGGCCTTGGCTGTGTGTAAGCACTCCTCAGCAATAGCAACAAACATCCCTCTGTTATCAACACTGTTTACAGCACAAATCCAAATCATAGCCCCATACTAGCTACTATGAAGAAAATTAACTCCATCCCAGCCAAAACCAGTACATTCTCTACCCCTTATTCCATACCATTTATATCATGGTCAGGTCCCACACTATCCAATATATCCTCGTTAACCACCACCCCGCTTTCCATCCTTTGATACAATACACCTATCATTCCCTTAGTCTATGGACCACCCCTGCAAAACGTCCAGAAATGTCCACCGAGTTAATTTAGTCCATGACTTTGGGCTCCATCTGCTATAGTGGTCACTGAGGACAGAAGTGCTGTGTTGGGTGCAGTTACTGGGCACCAAGGTCAGTTCAGGTCAGGTCGCTGCTGCACTGCAACTGCTTCTTGTAAGACTTCTCTTCCATTGGTTCAGGTGATTCCTGCTATAGTAATTCCTATAACAGGCAACTCAAATCATTGGTTGCAACATTTTAAAGGTATTTCTGCTACAATCTCCACCACTGGTCCCTTTGGACCAGGTTCTAGGGTTTAATATTGCAATGAACTTCTCCCCTTGCCCCTGTTCTGGCTTGGACTTATCCACGGACTGCAGTCCCTTAAGGGTGTACTTGTTCCAACAGAGCCTTACCCATGGCTGCAGGTCCTCCAGGGGTGTACCTGCTCTTTTGTGAGCTCATCCATGGCTACATGCTTTGAGGTGCTCCAGAGAGCAATGGTATCTACCTAGCAGAAAGCTATGGCCTCTCTAAACTCTGCACCCACTGTGACTGACACAGCTGCCCAGAGCTCTGGTGGGAACATGTATCAGGCTGCAGGGTGTGTCCTGCTCTTATGCCAGTACTGGGCATCAGTAGTGAGCACACCTGTGGGAGGTGAGCCCAGGTAAAGGAACTCTACTTAGTGGCAGAGCTCTGGCAGGAAGTGAATAGGTTGAGGAGTATCAGGGAGTGCGAGAGAGAGAGATTACTGGAATCGCACCCTACCTTCCCTGGGACAGGCCTGACAGGTAGACAGTGTGCATGATATGGAGGATTCGCTATCCTCTCTCCTCCCAGCTGAACATGGTGACATAAGGGATAGGGGCCAATGGAGGCAAGTGCCTGCCCAGCGCAGCAAGTGCATCTCCTCTGTGACTGCCCCACCTTCCCAAGTGCCACTGCATAAAAGATAAGAGGCTCTGCAAGTGGAGCTGAACAATAATGAGGACAATAGTTCATCTAGCATGGAGGTGTTGCTGAGGTTGTCAGCCTATGCCCCGCATCAAAACTGCTTCCATAAAGAAAAATAAACAGGTTGTTGTCGTAGGAGACTCCCTTATGAAGGGAACAGAAGGCCCCATATGCAGACCAGACCCACTTCTTAGGGAAGTCTGCTGCCTCCCTGGGACCCAGGTTAAAGATGTGAAGAAAAAGCTTCCTACCCTGGTATGGCCCTCAAATTATCACCCATTATTGAGTTTTCAGGTAGGCAGCGATGAAGTTGCAACAGGAAGTCTGAGGGCAATCAAGAGAGACTTCAGGGCCTTGGGACAACTGGTTGAGGGATCAGGAGCAGAAGTAATATTCTTCTCTATCCTTCCAGTTGCGGGGAATGATGAGGGAAGAAACAGGAAGAGCCAGCAGATCAGTACCTGGCTCCAAGCCTGGTGTCACTGGCAGAATTTTGGGTTCTTTGATCACGGGTTGGTCTATGTGACACCAGGCCTGTGGGCAACAGATGGGGTACACCTGTGTCAAAGGGGAAAAAAGATCTTTGCATAGGAGTTAGCAAGGCTCATTGAAAGACCTTTAAACTAGATTGCAAGGGAGAAAGAGATAAACCCAGGCCTGGAGGCAGCATGCCAATGTTTAAGAAACTAGTGAGGTCCTTTGGTCTGCAGTCTTAGTGGAGGTAGGGGATGGAGATCCACGTGGCAGCAAAGACACAAGGGTTATTGATGTGTTATAAACTACAGATGCGCCTGAGAATAGTCCGAGGTGCATCTACACCAATGCACACAGCATGGGCAACAAACAGGAGGAACTGGAAGCTGTTGCGCAGCAGGAAAACTATGACATAGTTGCCATCACGGACACATGATGGATGACTCGCACAGCTGGAGTGCAGCAATGAATGGCTATAAACACTTCAGAAGGAACAGGCAAGGAAGGTGGGGTAGCCCTGTATATTAGGGAGTGTTTTGATTGTCTAGAGCTTAATGATGGCACTGATAGGGTTGAGCATTTAAGTGTCTATTAAGGGGAAAAGCCAACAAGGCAGATCTGATGGGAGTCTGTTATGGAATGAAGAGGCAGATTAAATATGCTATAAACAGCTGGGAGAAGTCTGAGAATCACTAGCCCTTGTTCTCATGTGGGATTTCAACTTACCAGATGTCTGCTGGAAATACAATACAGCAAAGAGGAAACAGTCTCGGAGGTTCCTGGAGTGTGTGGAAGAGAACCTCCTGACACAGTTGGTGAGTGAGCCAATTAGGGAAGGCGCGCCCCGCTGGACTTCTTGTATGTGAACCGAGAACGACTGGTGGGTGATGTGATGGTTGGAGGCCGTCTTGGGCACAGCGATCACAAAATTATAAGAGTTTTTGATTCTTGGAGAAGTAAGGACGGGGGTCAGCAGAACTGCCACCTTGGACTTGTGGAGGGCAGTCTTTGGCCTGTTTAGGGGCCTGACTGACAGTCTGTTGGGAGGCAGTCCTGAAAGACAGGAGTCCAGGAAGGCTGGATGTGCTTTAAGAAGGAAATCTTAAAGGCTCAGGAGTAGGCCATTCCTATGTTCTGAAATATGAGCCAGTGGGGAAGAAGGCCAGCCTGGCTGAATAGGGAGCTTTGACTGAAACCCAGAACAAAAAGAGAGTTTAGCAACTTTGGAAGAAGGGGCAGGCAACTCAGGAGGACTACAAGGATGTTGTGAGGTAATGCACGGAGAAAATTAGAATGGCCAAAGCCTGACTAGAACTTAATCTGGATACTGCCATAAAAAACAATAAAAATGTTTTTGCAAATACATCAGCAACAAAAGGAGGGCTAAGGAGAATCTCCATCTTTTATTGGATGCAGGGGGAAACATAGTGACAAAGGATGAGGAAAAGGCTGAGGTACTTAATGCCTTCTTTGCCTCAGTCTTTAATAGTAAGACCAGTTGTTCTCCAGGTACTCAGCTCCCTGACAGGGATGAGTAGCAGAATGAAGCCACCATAGTCTGAGGGGAAATGGTCAGTGACCTGCTACACTACTTGTCTATGGGGCCAGATGGGATCCACCCAAGGGTACTGAGGGAGCTGGCGGAATAGCTCGCCAAGCCATTTTCAACCATTTACCAGCAGTCCTGGCTATCCGGGAAGGTCCCAATTGACTGGAGGTTAGCAAATGTGATGCCCATCTACAAGAAGGGCCAGAAGGAGGATTCAGGAAACTACAGGCCTGTCAGTCTTACCTTGCTGCTGGGGAAGGTTATAGAGCAGATCATCTTGAGTGCCATCATGTCAGATGCAACCAGGTGATCAGGTCCAGTCAGCATTGGTTTATGAAAGGCTGGAGTAACCTGGGTGACCCGCTTAGTTGATGAGGGAAAGGCTGTGGATGTTGTCTATTTAAACTTTAGTAAAGCCTCTAACACTGTTTCCCACACCATTCTCCTGGAGAAACTGGCTGCTCAGTGGCTCAGACAGGTGCACTCTTTGCTGGGTAAAAAACTGGCTGGATAGTTAAGCCCAGAGAGTGGTGGTGAATGGAGTTACATCCAGCTGGTGGCCAGTCATTAGTTGTGTTCTCCAGGGCTCAGTATTGGGTCCAGTCCTGTTTAATACCTTTATGGATGATCTGGATGAGGGGATCGAGTGCACCCTCAGTAAATTTGCAGATGACACCAAGTTGGGTGGGAAGGCTCTGCAGAGGGATTTGAACAGGCTGGATTGATGGGCCAAGACCAATGGTATTCAGTTCAACAAGGCCAAGTGCTGGGTCCTGCACTTGGGTCACGACAACCCCCCGCAGTGCTACAGGCTTGGGAAAGAATGGCTGGAAAGTTGTTTGGCGGAAAAGGCCCTGGGGCTGCTGGTCGTCAGCCAGCGTGTGCCTAGGTGGCCAGTAATGCCAATGGCATCCTGGCTTGTATCAGAAATAGTGCGGGAAGCAGGACCAGGGAAGCAATCGTCTCCCTGCACTCGGCACTGGTGAGGCCATACCTCGAATCCTGTGTTCAGTTTTGGGCCCCTCACTGCAAGAAAGACATTGAGGTGCTGGAGTGTATCCAGAGAAGGGTAATGTAGCTGGCAAAGTGGCTGGAGCACAAGTCTTATGAGGAGCGGCTGAGGGGGCTGGGGGTGTTTGGCCTGGAGAAAAGGAGGCTCAGGGGAGACCTTATTGCTCTCTACAACTACCTGAAAGGAAGCTATAGCGAGGTGGGAGTTGATCTCTTCTCTCAAGTAACGAGGGATAGGACAAGAGGAAATGGCCTCAAGTTGTGCCAGGGGAGGTTTAGATTGGATATTAGAAAAAAATTTCTTCACCGAAAGGGTGGTCAAGCATTGGAAGAGGTTGCCCAGGGAAGTGGTTGAGTCCCCATCCCTGGAGGTATTTAAAAGCCGTGTGGATGTGGCACTTAAGGACATGGTTTAGTGGTGGACTGGGCAGTGTTAGGCTAATGGTTGGACTCGATGATCTCTGAAGTCTTTTCCAACTTAAATGTTTATATAATTCTATGAAAAAGCATCCAGTAATGAGCAGTAGACTAATATACAGTGAGGCAAACAAGTACCACGGCAAGCACAGGAGCCTGTCTATTAATAGCTAAACAGCAATAACAGCTGTAAATTCAATCTAGCATATCCTAGTCAATCTGTCATTATCACAAACCCTTCAAGACCCGCATGGTATCAGAAAGGACTGTTGTGGTTTAACCCCAGTTAACAACCAAGCACCACACAGCTGTTGGCTCACTTTCCCCTGGAATGGGGGGTTCAATCAGAAGGGTAAAAGTGAGAAAACACATCAGTTGAGATAAAGACAGTTTAATAGGGAAAGAAAAGCCATGTACACGAGCAAAGCAAAACAAGGAATTCATTCACCATTTCCCATGGGCAGGCAGGGGTTCAGCTATCCCCAGGAAAGCAGGACTCCATCATGTGCAATGGTGACTTGGGAATACAGAACACCATCCTTCTGAACATCCCCCCTTCCTCCTTCTTCCCACAGCTTTATCTGCTGAGCATGACATCATACGGTGTGGAATATCCCTTTGGTCAGCTGGGGTCAGCTGTCCTGGCTGTGTCCCCTCCCAACTTCTTGTGCACTCCCACTGGCAGGGTGGTACTAGAAGCAGAAAAGGCCTTGACTCTGTGTAAGTACTACTCATCAATAACAAATATATCTCTGAATTATCAACCCTGTTTTGATCACAAATCCAAAACATAGCTACTAGCTACTATGAAGAAAATTAACTCTACCCCAGCCAAAACCAACACAGGTCCCTAGCTGGACAGCATCAGATAATATTTAAAGCTCTTCAGTTAGAGGAAGAATTGCTTGTGTGCTACACCACAGATAATGCAGGGACAATCAAAGAAGCCCATAGGCAAAGGAGGAAAAGAAAATGTGACAAGGATGTTAAAATATGACTGCCTCACAGCTATTGTTTCCATGAATTTACCTTTTAAATGGCAGTGCTGTTTTAACTGTTGGACTTGATGATTTTGTATGTTTTTTCCTACAAGCTTTAAAAACTCAAACAGATTTTTAAAGCTGTGGCAAATAAGTTCTCTGAACTTAGAGTGATGCTGATAGATATTGCAGTGTAATGGGTTCTAGAGTGTTGGGAAGGACGAGAATTTAACGGAGGAGTTTTGCCATCTGAAAGCCTCCGTCTCTCCGTCAGGCTCTTACACTAGAGTAGTTTTGTTTTTTTGGGTTTGGTGGTTGTTTGGGTTTGGTTTTTTTGTTGTTGTTGTTGTTATGTCAGTAATCTTCCTTGAAGAAAGGGGAAAAGGTATTAGACTGCATAGCATTTTAAGCACTTGGAAAAGCAACTGAAGTCTGTCATGATGCAATGTGGAATGTTTATGCATGTACTAAGATTGAAAAAACCAAAATCCACCAACAAAACCACTTCGTGCTTGAAATGTATTTATTTATTTTTCCTAAATTCTGTATTGTTTTGAACTGGTTTATACTTTGTTTCAGAACAGCAGTCTTAAGAAATATTGTCCTGTTCAATAATGCTCACTTGTTGCACTGTTGTGTGGTGTCTGTAAGTCGGTAGGATGGTTTTTAAAAGCTGAATCTGTTTCTTCTACAGACTGCACTGACAGCACTAAGGGGGTGCTGTGTTGGGGGAAGGTTGGAGAGGGCATTAATAGCAATGTCAAAATAAGCTGTTCTTGTGGAGCATCACTCACCAGCAGGCAAATATATCGTTTGAGGACCAAGACACTGTTTTCAAAGTGCTTGGCTTCAGCTGTGATAGCTCATACTGCTGCTTTGTACCATTTTTTGAATTGTGTGAAAATCAAAGAATTTCAAAATGAATGTAGTATCATTAAAAGTGAAGTTTTGAAATTGCTGCTTCTTTAGTTCCTCCTCTATTTGTAAGGTGATGATAGATGTAAGGGTTTTTTATAAACATATGCATGCATGTAACTGTGTACCTTTTCTTAAATAAGTCCCTCCTTCATCCTAGGGTTAGCACTGGAATTACTGCTCATGTGGTAGAGGTTCTTAAGTAATCCCCTGTCAGGGATTAGAGATATATATACATTTTTAATAACTAAGGGTTGCTTAATGTATCTGTGTTAGGGAGAAAAGAAGGCTGCTCTTCATTACTGTTTTTTACCCCTTAGTGTGCCAGTAATTTTGTGTTTGTGGTAAAATGTGGGGAGGCTGGGGGAGGAGAATTCTCTTTTTATTTCATGAATACATTAGTTAAAATACTGTTGCAAAAAAAAAAAAAGGCTACAAATCTAGGCCCTGCTTAGGTGATACTAAGAGGTAATGACTGTTGAATTATTACTAGGTTAGCACTAGACAAGTGAAACAAAAATAAAAAGCCAAGTACATATATATCCCAGTGAAGTTATAGCTGCATGAGCAAACTGCTAGAAAGAGATGCTCTGGTGGTGAAATGACATGATGTAGCTGATTGTTCTCATTGTGAAAAATTTTCCTGTTGTATCCCATCAGAATGTCCCCAGGAGTAACTTGTACCCATTACCCCCCGCCTCTTTTCCATGTAAAAAGGGAGTGTCTGTTTTCTTTGTCACCACCCTTTAAATACTAGAACATGGTGATAAGGTCTCCCCCTAAGCCTTCTTTCCTCAAAACCCAGTTCTCTCAGCCTTTCCTTATATGGCAGGTTTCACAGTTCTTTGATGATCTTTGTGGCCCTTCTGTAGACCCTCTTGAGCCTGTCCACATCTTTTTCATATAGCAAGGACCAAAACTGAACACAGTATTCCAGGTGAGGTCTGACAAGGCACTGAGTAGAGTGGGATAATGACTTCTTTATCTCTGCTGGTGATGCCCTTGTTTATGCAACCCAGAAACCTGCTGACTCTGCCACAGCAGCTCACTGTTCACTCATATTGAGCTCATTGTCCACCAGGACCCCCAGGTCCCTTTCCTGTGCTGCACTCCTGGATTATGTTTTCACAGGTGCAAGACCTTACATTTGTCTTTGTTGAACTTCGTAAGGTTCTTGTTAGTCCACTCTTCTGGCCTATCCAGGTCTTCCTGCAGGGTGGTTCTCCCTTCCCAAGTGTCCACTTCCCCACTCAGTTTGGTATCATTGGCACACTTCATCAGGGTACACTTCATCCCATCTGCCAGATCACTTATGAAGATATTAAACAGCAATGGGCCCAATATCAATCCCTGGGTGACCCCACTTGTGACAGGTTGCCAGTTTGAAAAGGAACTATTTACCACCACCCTCTGGGTGTGGCCTGTCAGCCAGTTCCCCACCCACTGCACAGACCACTTGTCTAGACCATAACACATCAGTTTCTCTAGGAGGAGACTAGGAAAACGTATCAAAAGCCTTGGGGAAATCCAGGTAGACAGTCTTCATTGCTTGCCTCACATCAACCGAGCATGTTACTTTGTCATAGAAGAAGGCTATCAGGTTTGTCAAGGACAACTTGCCCTTGTGCTGGCTTTTCCCAATCACATGTTTCATCTGACTTGTGATAGGCCCCAGGAGGATTTGTTCCATAACTTTTCCAGGAACTGAAGTAAGACTGATGGGCCTATAACTTCCTGGATCCTCCTTTAAGTCCTTCTTGTAGATGGGGGTGACATTAGCCTTCTTCAGATTCCGCAGTCTTCACAACTTCTCAAAGATCATGGAGAGTGGCCTCACAACAATGTCAGCCAGCTCTTAACACCCTCAGGTGGATATTGTCAGGGCCCATAAATTGTCAGGGTCAAGCTCCTGTAATAGTTCACATACCAACTCTTCCTTCACTGCCAGTGAGTCTGTGTTTGCATCCACCTGGATTCTTTTTCCCAGGTCCTGGGGCCCATCTGTGCTCGTAAAGACAGAGGTGAATAAAGTGTTGAGAACCTTTGCCTTTTCAGTGTTGTTGGTGACTAATTAATCTCTTCTGTTTAACAATGGGCCAATATTTTCCTTCTATTTCTGCTTGTTGTTTACATACCTGAAGAACCCTTCCTTGCAGCTTTTGATGTGTCTGGTCGATTTCAATTCAAGCTGAGCTCTTGCTTTTCTAACTGAATCTCTGCACACCCTGGCAATGCCCTTGTAGCTCTCAAGGTGTATTCATCGGCTTTTCCATCTCTGGTATGTTTCTCTTTTGGTTTTGAGCAGACTCAGAAGCTCCCAGTTAAGCCAAGGAGGTCTTTTGCTTCACCTACTTCCCTTACCTTTAAAGGGGATGAACTGTTTTTGTGCTTCCATGAACGTTTTCTTGAAAAGCTCCCAGCACTCGCTAGGTCCTTTATCCTCCATGGCAGCTTCCCATGGAATCCCTCACAACTGAGCTCTAAGCAAGCTGAATTTTGTTCTTCTAAAATCTAAAGCCTTTTTCTTAGTACTAATCTTCAGTGTGCACAGCTGGGTCCCAAACACCACAATATTGTGATCACTACAGCCAGGACTATCACTAACCAAGTGTAAGACCTTAAAAACTTGCTCGATGAGCCTCTTAAAAGGGCTTATGGATTTTTATGTACCCTGAGTTAGATGCACGGGAGAAATACTGACAGTATATTCTCAAGAGGTCAAAACAACAAAAAAAACTTTACTGGCAACTTCACGAAAACAGAGAACTTTGGCAAAAGTTTGAAGCAGCATTCAATCAACGTGAAACATTTCATAAAGCATTAACTTTGCCCATTCAACTTCGCAAACTCCAAGCCCATCCAATTTTAAGTTACTCAAAACTCCGAGAAGAGGGAATTAAAAGAAGGAGAAGAAAGAAAGAAAGAAAAGCTATAGAAAAGAACAAATACAGCTACCACTCCTGGTTCCAGCAGTGATATAAAATCCAAGGAAAGGTAGGGTCAAGACATGTGCTTGCCTCATGCTTTGGTTTAAGTACCCTTTGGCTTTCCTGGGCCCTTACCCCCAGGTGGGAATTCTGGATATCTGGCCACTTAGGAGCTGGGTTAGGGGCTCCAGAGGTGGGGTGTAGAGCATTGCCTCCAGTGTGCCAGTGACTGGCAGCCACTTTGGGGGTGGGATACAGATCCTGATGCCTGGAAAGGCTGACCTGGAACAGAGACTAGGCAGAGCAAAAGGAATAAAATAGGTATTTATTGAAAGGATACACTTTGGGCAGTGCAAGAGCCTGGGCGAGGCTACACCCATGTCCAATCCAAGATGGATCCCGGTCATGAGTTTTTACACTTTTATAAGTTTTGGTTCCTCTACATATTGGGGTCAATTGTCCAACCACAGCCCCAGGCCATGAACTCTCAGCCCCCTGGCTTGCCCTCTTTCCCTCACCGTTGTTTATGCTTTTTGGGTAATGGGTGTGCTTGATTCTCTAGCTAGGAAGGGATTGTTTTGTCTAACTACCCTGTGAAGAGAACTTACTAACACCTAACATGAAGTTTCTGAGTTACACACTAAGCAGCAGAGAATCTGAAAAATATAAAAGCTAAAACCCAAGGCATAATTTCCCCCCCTTTAGAGGCTTGATAAGGCCTTTACCTTGTCAAGTCTCTATTCTAAATATCTACTAATAATAGGTATTTAATAACAGATAAGTATCTAACAATAGTAAGTAACTAACAACAGATAACTATCTAATAGTAAATAAATATCTAACAATGGGTAAATATCTAATACAGGACATATCTAACAGTAAATATCTAGTAATAGATAAGTATCTAACAGTAATTAACTAACAATAACAATAATAACAATAAACAATAATGAACAGTAATAAATATCTAACAGTAGTAGTGTCTTGTACAGTCGGGTATTATGCAAAGAAAAATAACGATTATCATGAATAGTTCTTTAGGCACAGAAGAGGAATCATTTAAAGCATGTTTTTGTCTGCATCAGTCTCTGTTTTTACAGTTGTTTCAGGAGCAGAAGCTTTCCTAACTCTGGAGTAGTGAGTCCTGGGTACTTTTGCCAGCAACTTTGACTGCGATGAGGGTGGTCAGCAGAACTTGGAATGGTCCTCTCCACTTGGCTTTTGAGGATCACTGTCCCACCACTTAACATAGACCCAGTCTCCAGGCTGGAAGGGATGTGTCCGGTCCTATGGGTCTGGATAGCATGATGTAATTCTGGAGCTTCTGCAAAGTGGAACCTAAAGCCATTCAACATCTCTGTAAATCAAGTTTCCCCTTCGTGCGAATTTCACCTGGAGTATGTGGAATCTGATATGGTCTGCCATACAGTATTTCATAGGGACTGATGTTATCCCTCTGCCTCGGTTGTATGCGGATTCTCAGTAAAGCTATAGGCAAGGCCTGAACCCATGTCATGGATGTTTCCTGACAAATTTTGCTAATTTGTGTTTTGAGAGTCCCATTCATACATTCAACTTTACCACTTGCTTGGGGTCTATAAGGTGTATGCAGATGCCAAGTAATTCCCAAAATCTGGCTAACCTCTTTAACGACTGTTGCAACGAAGCGTGGTCCCCTATCTGGTGACATCCCCAAGGGAACCCCAAAACTCAGAATTATATGATTGAGCAAAACTTTCACCACTTCCTTGGCTGTGTTAGTGCGACAGGGGTAAGCCTCTGGCTCTCCACTGAAGGTGTCAACTAATACCAGTATGTACCAGTATCCCTCTTTGCGTCTAACTCCACAAAATCTAATTGCCAATAATCTCCAGGAAGATCCCCTGACTTTGTCAGTCCTAACACAACTCTTTTCCTCGTGTCAGAGTTGTTTTTACAGCAGATTTCACATTTGCTCACTATTGATTGTACTATGTCAGTCATTCCTTTTCCTATTACTACCTTTTTTAGATGTTTCAAAAGGTTTTCCATCCTGTAATGTGTGTTTTCATGTTCTTTCTGAACCAGCTCCCAAAGGACCAGGGGTGGGACTACAACCTGAT